>JAPYZO010005672.1:0-10024 GCA_030522905.1 Torymus flavipes | reverse complement strand
CTGCATTATTTTCTTATTGTGTAATATTTTTCTTGAGAAAATAAGATACTCCTGATCATTTGATAATGATTTAAACATAATTATATGTATAAAAGTTCGACAAGTGTTGTAGATAGTGGAAACAAAAGAAATATTTAGCATTTGTGTTATGGAATGTTATTATTATTAAATTTCATGACTTACCATCGGACATTTGTGCATGCGCTTTTATGTACATGTAATATTCATCATATTATAAGTTAAGATATATAAACTTTATGTAAAAAAGGGTAAATAGTCAAAATCAAAAAGTGGAATAAAAAAGTTTTAATAAATTAAAAATAAATGTAAAATTAAGATGATTATGCGATTATATGTGGAACCAGATCAAATTTTTGATTTTCAGAAGATGGTGAGTAACTTAAGGTAATATGAATACCAAGATAATTTTAGAATGTTTGTCTTTTGCAAATATTAATAAAATTACTAAAAAAAAAATTGCATGTAGTATTTACATATACGGAGTGCCTGACAGACCTGTTGTTCCAAAAACCTACTCAGAATTTATTTAATTAAATAAAAGCCACAATGCCGATAAGTAGGAACCTGTATTTTTAGAATTTTGCCAGTTTTGAAAAGTGCGTATGTCATGGAAATGCTGATAAAACCACCCGGAAAAAAATCTGAGCATAGTATTTACATACACGGAGCTCCTGGCAGAATTATTTTTCCATATAAACGTTCGAATGTTTAATTATTAAATAATGAAATTGGGTTGATTTTGAAGTTCACATCGTCTTAAATTAGGAAAATATATTACAAATTGCTAGATTCAATAAAAATCACTCAACATTCACTTAGTAAATAGGTTATAGCCATTTCTCAAGGTTTAAAATTCAAGGTAAATTCTCAAGGTAAAAGTGGCAAAATATAAAATGCATAGACCGAATATTCGCGTGCTGTAAAGTGGGCCGTATAGAGAATTCATAATATATAACTAATATTCGTTCTAAATATTAAAATGCTAAGACACAATAATACTAAATAACGTACCTACCTGGAGTGCAACTAACACACATGCACTACACCATTTATATGAACCCTTTTCCTACATTCCTATTACCATCAAATCATTGCACTTCAATATTCTGTATAACAGATAATATTTCTTGATGGAATTTCATAAATATATTGCCACACACAAAATTGTCTATATATTTCATGTTTCCATTTAAGAATGAGAGAATGTGATTAATATCGAAGTGCAGCCAAAAGTATTGTAAACGTATTTCTAGGCCTACAATTGGCCAGCGTATCTAACTAATTTCATGTATCACGGAGGAGCGCTGTAAATTATCCTCAATAAAAAAAAGCAAGTAAGCATCGCACACGTGAAACATGCGTCATCTCGTGTACATAATTCTAGTATACATAAAGCCGTTGCCGAAAAATTACGATTTGAGAAGAGGGCTAAATCAGTTTTAACCTCAAATATTTTTGAAATTCATAATCGAATTCTTTTAGACCATGAAAGCATATAATAAATAATATACAAACTCTATATCTCCACCAAATTTTAAAGAACAATTTTTCTCTAGTTATGATGCGACAAAGAAAATGATTTTGTAAAATAAAAAAATTTTGAATATAAAATATCTCAAAAAGTAATCGTACGATATCGATTAAAATTCACATACATAATATCTATATCACACACCAAATTATTTATTAATCTGAAGCTGATTCATCCAGCCTTCCTCGAGAAATAACGATTGAAAAAAAAGCTAAAAAAATTTTATCCTCAAACATCTCTGAAACTTATGTACCAATCATTTTGCCCAAAGCTCGGCCGGAAGCTATCTATAATATACCTTTACAAGGAATGAATTTTGAACCGATTAAGTCAATTTTACTCCCGTAATCGTTGAACGTACAATACTTATTTGTTTCAGTATTCAATTTTTTCATTCATTTCATATAACAGTCAATATAAAGGTGCTTATCTTTAGGCGTAAATAATATGCAGATACATATAAGTATGTTGTTTAAGTAGTAGTCCGGTACGAGAAAGGAGCTCGTATTGTCTTCTCCCTTTTTTTTCTCTCGATGGAACGAGCGTTGGCTGTACAGCACCAGGCGCATGAGAGCGTGCGTCAAGATGGCGCCGTGATTGAGCCACGTGATGAGATGAAGAAGTACGCGCGGGAAACGTCAGTCTTTCTCCCGCTCTCAATCGGACAGGAGTTCTTGAGAAGTTGATCCCGTCTCGGAAGTTTTGCTCCCTCTGAGGAGATACACGGAGTATCCTACAGTGATCCGAGTACCATATCCTGTGCCTCTTCAACTACATTTTGATCATCCTTTGGGCGATCGCGTATTATCGTCTGTTCAACGGTCATGTCTGGGAGGATAGCCTCTTGGCTGCGATTTCAGTGTTCAGTGAAGCAGCCGCCTGGTTACCCGCCTTGAGAACTGCCTGGGAAATCTCCTGGAAACCCGCCTGGAAAAGAGCCTGGTAAACCGCCTTGTGAATTAATCCATTTTTTTATTTCCAGATGTAGCAGTGATGACGTTATTCTTTGTATTATATTGTCAATACTTACAATTAAACTGTACTAGCCTTTCATATTTTTCAATAAATTATTTTGTTTTTTATACTACTTATTTATGTCATTCCCTTGACCTTGCATGTTTATCACTCCTCTGCCTTATTGCGATATTCTCAAACATGGTCCTTCGAGCCGAATGGCATGCGTGCTCGGTTTTTTTTCGGTTTGACAATACGTATGTGTGGCTAAAGGAACGTAGTACATGTGATACCATCGTGTGATGGCACCGATAAAGAAACCAGGTCTACGGGCGCTTATTGCGCAACAAATGGTTCCTGCTGATGGAATTAGATTTCCAGATGGAAGGATAGATCTGAAGCAGATATCCCCAAAGCAATAGCACGGACAGGTATTGATAACCTTAAAACGTACTGGACCGAGTATCGCTTGGTTCATACTAAGATACCATTACGTGAGGGCGCAGCGACTGTTAAAGGACTGTTCAACGCAGTTGAGATGGAAGTCGAGATCTGCAAAGCTGACATGGTGTCTCGTTTGGCTGAAGGTGGTGAGTCATCAATTGCGACTGTTGATGGACAGGTACGCTGCCTAGGCCTATGGACTTAGCGCTCTGTTAAGCTACCTGAGTTTAATCTCCCGAAATTTTGTGGACGTGCGGAGGACTCGGCTGCTTTCAGCGACATATTCAGGAGTACAATCCACACCAAGCCACACTTATCCAAGACAGCCAAACTCCAATACCTAAAGGCTTGCTTAACCGGAGAAGCTGCAGAATTTGTAAAGGGTTGAAAATAATATATTGAAATAATAGAAGTAAACTACGAGTCGACTTGGGAAGCCCTTAAGACCCGTTATTACAGCTTCTGCAAGATTGTTTGCGCCCATATGGAGTCACTTAATCAACTATCGCGGTGTACCAAGCCAACCGTTAAAAGTCTGCGCGTCCTTTGAGACAACGCTAAGCACAGGTTCACCGTTTTGAAGAATCTCCGTCAGGATATTGAATGCTGGGATTTCTGGCTAGTCCACAAAGTATCCAAAACTATTTGGATGCAGATACTCGAGTTCTCTGGGGAGCCGACATTGAACAAAATATTATCGGGGCACGGCCATACAAAGATCGGGCGAAGGATAAGGTCACTGCACCAATTCGTAGTGCAGCAGTTCCCGATTGAAAAGGTCTCAGAGCCATACGAAATGTCTGTAAACATTCGTATCATTATAACCTAAATTAACTAACCAAATTTACAATTCATCAGAATAAACTTATTAGACTTTAAAAATATTGCAATTCAATTTGACTTTAATAAAGATAAAAAATATTTATGAATGTTCGACTTTATGTGCAATATTTATCGTTTAAAAGTTAAAATACTGTAATAAATATTGAATCCTGAAATGTCAATAAAAGAAGGGATTGCGAAAGAAACGCTGATAGGTCTAGCACTCATACGGCATACTTGCAGTAACTTGTTGTATACCGATACCACATTAACTTTTTTTTAGTGTATCTTAAACAACAGAATCGAACAAGAGCTAAAGCAGCAAGAGACAAGGACGACCTGATGCAAGACGCAGGACTACCAGGAGCAAAGCCACCCAACCTTTAAGGACCTTACAATATTCCTTGAAGACTGTGTAAAATCGTTAGAGATGGGACTTTCTGGGCAGGAACCCCGACACCGAGAGCCGTGACTTGTCGCGACCCTCCGGCAGACATTCCACTTTCAGCAGGATGAAGGGCCTCCGATAACTGTCCCCAGGTGCGAGCTATGCTCAGCTGATCATTATATCGGCAAGTACCTGAAGTTTCAAGCTAATTCAATGTCTGATCGACGTAATGATATACGACGATTGCGACTCTATTTCAACTGCCTAGGCCGTCATATGGTCAGGGTCTGCAATTCTTCAAGATGATGTACATCGAGCAACGAGAAACACCACTCGTCGCTTCATGAAGGCAAGGATTTACCTTCATGTCCAGCACCACCAAAACCACAAGCATGATTAGAAGGCTCGGCCATTCCCCCTAATACCACCTCTTCGGCAACGAATGGTGCTAGTCAACATAGGACGTCCGCTCTGCTCGCAACTGCTCTAGTGGATATTGTAGGACCACAAGGGAGTAATGCCACTATTAGATGAGGGCCCTCTTAGATCAAGGCTCTGAAGTATCATTTATTACTGAAAGTGCGGTGCAACTCCTGGAGCTACCTCGACGTCGCGTTTGCACACCACTTCCTGGCATTGGAGCGGCATTTATGGGCACAATGCGCTCAGAATCTCAAGTGAAGATACAGTCTCCAATTGAACCTGAATTCCAAGTGGAATGCGATGCTCTGGTTTTGCCCCGATTCCCAAACATCTTACCGTCGAGAAAGACACATGTGCTCGACTCGTATCTACATTCTAAATTCCGTCTTGCTGACCCATATTTTTACTTACTGGTAAGTATAGACCTTATCTTAGGAGCTGAGGTGTGTGGGCAATTGCTACGTCCCGGTTTGCACCATTTTTCATCGCTCCCAATAATCGCGCAAGAGACCGTTTTGGAATAGATCTTGCCTGGATCAGCTCATGGGAACGCCTCCGGCGGGCGGTGGTGAACCTGCCAACTTCCAAGATGACACTTATGGATGATAGTATAGATCTCAATACCCTTCTTCAGAAGTCCTGGGAGTTGGAAAACGTGCCTACAGGCCCGACGACACTAAACCTCGACAATCATCAATGCAAAGATATCTTTCAAAACTCTCATTATCGGCGCCCAAACGGACGTTACGTAGTCCATCTTCCAGTGAAGCATCCTTTGCTAGACGTCTCAAAGGAAACGAGGGCAATAGCTCTGCGGTCTCTGATATCAACGGAGAGAAGAATCGATCGTGATCCTGACATAGCTAGTGCATATCGAGACTTTATACGGATGTTTGAGCACTTGGGACATATGAAAAGAGTTCCTGACTCAAATCTCGACAAACCCGGATCATGGTACTTGCCGCACCACGCCGTAATTCAACCCAATCAATTCCAACCCAAAATTCGCGTAGTATTTGATGCGCCCCGTCGAACTATGCATCAGGAGAGTTTAAATAAGCACCTCCTCCACCATTGCAGATGGATCTTTCACTCATCTTGAAAAATTGGTGACGGAATCGCATCGCATTACCGCCGACATTGTCAAAATGTTCAGGCAGATCCAGGTCGATCCATTGTATCGCGTTCTACACAGCATCCTACCTACATCCTAAAATTGTAACCTATGGAACTAGCTGCGCTCCATTCATCGCTATTAGAATCCTACAGCAATTAGCAATGGACGAAAGAGAAAGATACCCTCTTGAAGCTGAGTGTATCCTGAACTGCACCTTAGTCGACAACATCTTTACAGGCTCTGACGATATTACGATTGCCAAGACTATGGTTAAACAATTAACCGACCTTCTATGTGTGGGTGTTTTAAATTGGATAAATGGGCGGCTACTTATGCAGAACGTCCCAGAATAACATAGAACCCTCCCAGTCGCTGGTGCGGGAAAAATGATCGACCCAGACCAATTCGTCCATATATTCGGGCTTTTGTGGAAACCGTTTGAGGATCGCTTCGCTATTAAGGAGGCTACACAGCTTCTTTTTCTAAAATAAAAAAAGTCATATTTTAAAACATAAATGTAAATTAATTATTTCCCACTTTTTAGTGAGTGTAGTGATTGAGGATTAAACGCCAGAAAAAAATTTTACATCAGAAAAACGTTGAAAAAATAGAAAAAAATTAAAAAAAATTCTTAAAAAAAAGACCAAAATTTTTTTTTAAACAAATTTGAAAATTGGACGATCGGGAGGGTCAACCCTTTCAAATAAAAAACCACTTCACATACGATATTCCAATGTTTCGCTGAACCTTATTGTCAGTCTCATCAGGGAACTGTTTATTGACGAAAATACAAAATATTTACATTATGAATATCGTTGTCACAAGCGCTTTTTAAATTTACAAAAATCAAAGAATAAAAACTTACAATAATCTTAATCACATACCAACAAAAAATTCTTTTGTTGTAACAACTACATTGTCAATAAATTCAAGAGTCGCATTATACCACTTACAGATGTCTGAAATCGGAGAAATTTATCTTAGAGTATCTAGTTATAGACCTATATGTTATTGTCCAGCAGTATACAAACATGCGAGCAGAACGGTAAAGGCGTGTGTTTATATATCTATACGTGTATATCGTGAAAAGTATTGTTATGTTTTGCACATATTGATGAGTCTATTATATTGTGTATTCAAAAATTTCGTATCCTCGTGTGTATTAATAGTATATCCATTACTTTTTATGTGTAGCATTTCTAAAATTCGTCTTTTATTGAAACTATGTTCTCTGTCTAATATTACAGTATTTTCCCAATAAAAAAACATTCTTAGGATTTTCAAAAATATGTGTAGGCACCGGAATTAATTTATTATTGTTAATGCCTAGGGAATGATCATTCTTTTCTACCGATTTTCTATGTTCTTTAATGCAAGTTACTAAAGAACGTTTACTTTCATCTATATATACGCTTCTCCAACTACCGCAATTGAATTTAGAAATAATTCCCGTCTCTTTCGATTTACAATTTTTGTCTTTGCCTAATTTTATGATATTATCCATTTTTTGATTCATCAGGGGAACACAACGAACATTGTATTTTTTGAGTAGTTTCGCAGAAGTATAATTAAATTTCTCTATGAAGGGCAAGGATAATGTCAAAGTCGGCTCAACAGAATTAATGGTAGCTTTTTCGATCGGTGTATTTTTAAATTTGTGATAACGTATTCTACTTGAAATACAAAAATCTATGAAATCCGTATGGTAATTGTCAATGTCAACCTTTTTTTGTGAAACGAAACATGAGAAAGTAGAATGGCCCTATCAATTAAGTTTGACACAATGTTACGTTTTTGTTGCGTGGTATGGTTTGAATTAAAATTTAAAATTCTGCCTGAACTAGTTTTCTTTTGGTACCAATTAGTGATAATTTTGCTATTGTCTTTTATAATACTTAAATCTAAAAAGTTTATACTATTGTTGACTTCAACTTCATGAGTGAATGGCAAATGTGGATTATAACTATTGAATATGTCTAGAGTAGGTTGTAAAAACCCCTTATTTATTCACATTATTGTATCATCAACATACCGGAAATAACATAACGGGATGCAATTGAGAGCGTCTTGCAATTGTTGTAAGCACTGGACTTCTAAATCTTCCATTACTAAATCGGCGAAGATGGAAGAAATTGGTGAACCCATGGGACTACCAAATATTTGTTTATAAATTTTATCATTAAATTGAAAAAAGGTATTGTCAAACAAAATTTGACCAACTCTATGATATGTACATAAGGAATTTTCGAACGGTTGTTTATTTGAGAAAATCTTTTATCTAGACTATCAATGTCTAAATGGCATGGAAGATTGATAAATAACGAGGTAACATCGAGAGACAATAATATATAATTCGTTGGAATGTTTGTATTTGATATCTTACCTTTCAATAGAAAACTATTATAAACATGTGACACGGGCTTTTCCAAAATGGAAGAACGATCACTATTTAGAATTTTGGCCAGTAGATGAACGGGGCTGTTGATAGACGAAATAATGGGTCGTAACGATGCACCGTCTTTATGGATCTTGGGCAATCCATAAGCTTTAGCTAACACTGTGTTGGTTTGTAACCAAAACAGTAAAAATTTATAACAACTTAAAAGTAAGACTGGATAAGAAACTTTCTAGGCTAGTGTTTTGAAAACCAAATAATAATAAATTTTGCAATAAAAGTAATTGGTTGATAAATTTAACAAAAGAATCAATTCCAGAAGATGTGTTAGACGTAGTTTTATTAGGTCGAAATTTCAATTTAAAAACAAAGTTTACAGAACAAAATATTTTTAACAGTATCAAAAATGTTGAACACAACTTAAGCATGAAAGATTTTACTTATAATAAGGAAGTAAGAGAGATTAACGTTGATAACATAATAAAACACAATAATAACAATAATACCATTTGAAAACAGGATATTCCGTTGCCTAAAAAAATCAAGATTACAAAAAATTTTTTAAAGAACACAGGAACCTATTTTCCACATGTGCGGATAAGGGGAATTTTACGGTTTGCATGTATACTGACGAATATATTGAAAAAATTGAAAAGATTTTCAGTGACACAACCAGCTATATAAGCGTTGAGAAAAATCCACTCAATTCACTAGAGAAAAAAGTCCATCAATTACTATCTTATCTGAATGACCATGATTATCTGCCAAAAAAACATCACAACAACCGTTACGACCCATTATTTCGTCTATCAACAGCCCCGTTCACCTACTGGCCAAAATTCTTAATAGTGATCTTTCTTCCATTTTAAAAAAGCCCGTGTCACATGTTGATAATAGTTTTCTATTGAAAGATAAGATAACAAATACAAACATTCCAACGAATTATATATTATTATATTGTAGATTTTATCACTCTCCATTGTTTGTAGTTTGGATTGAATTTTTCTCGATCAGGCGGGGGTTATATTGAAATAAAACAACTTTTATTCCTTAATATAAATTAAGCGATCGATATTCGTTCGGTTTTCGAGCGTATTTGCGAGATATCTCGAAATCTCGAAAACGAGTGAGTATCTCGAAAGAAAGCGATAAACAGCAAAGAGGGCGCGCGTAGCGCGCCAAATTAACGCTTGTTCTATCTAATTTTAGCGGCGTTTCGTTGGCGGATCTGCCAACCTCTTCAGGCTATTTTTATTGAACAAACAGATGTTAGTTTATTAACCATAATTGTACAATACACACATAATATAACTTAACAAAACAACAATACCTTTAAAATTTTTTATAAGGTTAACACATGTTAACGAGTCAGTGATCGAAATTATTTCGTCAATAATGACTTTCGGAAATGCGACAAAATACACACAGATACCGGCGTTTATATACCCCGTTGAGACGAGTGTACACACGGAAACCAAAACAATAACAAATCACAGCTAGCATTTAAATTTCCTGAACACCGGAAAGTACGTTTTGTTCAGTGTAAATATGTCTTCTTTCTTGTTTATGTTATTTAAATGACATTTAATATTTATCATTTCGGATGTAAGGTCTCTTTTTATAATTACTCTCATTATCCAAAATTTCGGCGTTTTCCCAATCGAAGTGGTGATTAAAAGAATCTTGGTGTGTGACCACTACAGACTCTGTATTTTTGTTGTTTTTATGTTCACTAATGTGCTTTTGCTTCGTCCTAGAGGAAGCTTTGTGATAGTAATTTTTTGAGTTGTTGTAAAAACATGTTATAACTGTTTTCCGTGGTGTTAGGAATCAAAATACATGATTTTTGAAAAATGTCTGTATGGATTTGTGTTTGTGTGTGTGTGTGTGTGCGTGGTTTTTTTTTTTTTTTTTTTTTTTTTTTTTTTT
>JAPYZO010005671.1:0-10204 GCA_030522905.1 Torymus flavipes | reverse complement strand
ATCAGACTAATTAATTTTGAAACGATTATTCTTTTAAGGATGCACAACAGTTTGAATTATTTTTCAAAAATGTTATTATTTCAAGTAATAAAAGAATATTACAGAAAAACATATCTATCACAATTCGGGAACTACTTAACTAAAAATAAAAAGTCGCAATTATTTTATGAAATTAATTTATGTATTGTTACATTTATAAAGGTATAGCTTGAACATTCATTATTTTAACTTATTCCAATCATAAAATATAATTATCTAAAAGTCCAACAGTCTGATAAAACGCTGCCACCAGTAGCAAGTGCACGCATCGAAAGCATACTTATGACTGCCAATAACAAAGACTTGAAAGAATTGAGCTCGAGAATGCCACCAACACCTTTCCCTACCGCGTGACCCCCGAAGTAATATCCTCGCCTTTTCCCACTCCCTTGAAAAAAAAGCCAGCGCGCCTGCTGCTGCGGCCCGTAAAAAGTGATCACGGTGCCCCCGTGCACGGGGCTCTTGTTTCCAGCATCCTCGTCGAGGAAGACTTCGAGGAGGAAGAGGAGAAGGACGAGGAGGAGTACTGACTGTTGCCCCGGGCTCACCCCCCGGCACGGGAGTGACGCCAGATGAACGACGGCAACGATCGGCGCTGCTGACGACGAGGAATGACTGAGACGAGAGAGAATGCAAAGCACGCGCGAGCGACACAAACACACACGCAATGCGACAAAATAAAATTATGTAAACACACGTACACATGCTCACACAACGAATCCTCGGGGAAATGTTTTTTTAGCAATAAGCTTCGTTCGGACGGGAGGTTAGCGGGGTATGCTTGTCGCATATTATGGGCAAGACAAAGATGGGATTTGATGATGATAATGATGATGATTTTTCAAAGCGAACGTGCAAAATATAGAAAAAAATTGTTGGAATCTATGAAAATTTGTGGGGTTCCGTTGTAATTGAAATTTATCTGAATTATATATAATTTTAATAATTTTAAGTATAATGGTCTAATGATGTTAAAAGAGCATATATTCGAACAATGCTTTCTCTGTACTGACGTTTAAATGAAAAGAGGTGCTACTAACAAGAGAGTTATATACTCTTCTCATTTACATGGCAGTATTGCATTGGCAAATTATTGATAAATTTTGAATGTATCTATTTTGGATAAATTTCTATCAATATTTTGAAAGTTAAATGATAAACTTCCTAATTTTGAAATTGAAACATCAATGATCTCATGAAAAGTGCAATATTACCAAATATCTATGTTTTATATGTTCGCGCTTGAAACCAAAGGTTTAAGGACGAATACATTGGTCGATTAAAGGGATATTAAACGCTTTGCACACCGGCGAGAGATTTGCCTTGCCTTACTTTTCTTGAAGCCAAAACACGGCAATCATAATTGCGTGCGTCTTTTTTAGCCGACGAAAAAAAAATCAAAAGCCGCATTCAACCCTTTTGCGAGAAAAAAACTGACGCATATTTAAGTACGTATTAAGCAAGGATGGGCACGATCCGTTATATATTTTTTGATACGCAGAAGAAAAAACAATATTTATCTTCTCGTTGCTCGCATTATTGGTATTGATAAGTTTTAAGCTACCAATATTTCTCATAAGCTAATTATTAACGTTAAAAAGTTAATATTATTATCTACGAACGTACCTTACTTGCATTGGTGATATTAAACTAAGTCGTCGTGTAACTAATTTCTACCAATTCAACTTCCAACTTGTCTTTACGATGCCGAAAAAAGAACGTATAATTTTTCAACGATTTGCTTATTTTTTTATATGAATCAATATTTTTTCAACGCAACTTCTTAATTATATGATTGTACCTTGGATTATTTGAGGCGATTTTTCACAACCAAATTTTGTCCATCCACAGTGCTATGTCTACTGTTTCTATACTCAGGATTCGATCATCTCTCAGTATGAAGAAACGCGCGAACAGAATAAAGTGCGAATGTCGAAATTTTACGCGATTAAGTACGAGTAATTAAAATTTAGCTGCGCCTTTACAAGTAAAAATGCTAATAAGAGGCAGAAAATAACATAAGATCTACGATTCACCGAATGATAGGCTAAGTTCATTTTACACAGAATAAAGAGTAAACACACTTAAAATGTGGCCGAATGTAATGTAACGTCTTGCGTCTCACAGTATTTATTTTGCATTCAAAGGAAAAGAAAAAGAACAAAGAAATTAATAATCGAAAAACGTTTCGGTTCCACGTTGTCACAGACGAAATCGCTAATTAAGGGATATAGTCATTGTCTCTAAGAGTAAGCCGAGATAGTTTACCGCGCTGGCGAAAGAAGAATTTGTATAAATAAATAATGAGAAAAAAGAATATATATATACATAAAAGCGATGTATTGCATGTCGCGCTCGTTGCACCACTCGAATTCTGTTCTGTCCACTTTGTTGCTCGAGGGTCGCTGCGCGACGCGCGATTTTACACTGTGTAAAGATTTCCATATATACATAAATATACATAGTTAGGTTTTAAGATATATAAATATATATAAATAAATATATATAGGTTAAGTTTTGCCTGTGAATATTATTGATATTATATTGTGGTTAAAAACACACGAAGACAACGTTGTTAACCAGAATTTTTGTACGTGGCCGCCGCGCTGGCGCCGTGGTTTAGAAGTACGCGATTTTATTATATTATAAATAAAAAAGTATAATAAAATTGTAGTTAGGTATAACGATTATATAATTATTTCTTTTCGATTTTTATGTTTTTATTTCGACGGGACTTGTGCGACTCGTCTAACGACTTCGAGATGTGCTGCTCACTTGGCATGAATTATACTGCGAGATGAGAGAAAGTTATTTTAAAAGTCAAGTGTTTGTTGATTTGATTGTGATCAACGCTCTTTTTTACTTTTTTTCAAAGCTCCAAAACTAATATGGACATAAAACTTTCTTCGTATTAAAGTCTTGAATAATTTTCTTTTCTAAGGTATAATAAACGATACAGAATCAATCATGTAATTAGATGTACATTTTTCACATACTATCTTTTATTAAAAGAACGATAAATAATAAAATAGAAAGGAAATATAAATATTGTCTACCTTAAATAGACGAAAAATAGCGTTTAACAAAACTATTAATTTTAAGCATGAATATTATTGATTTCTCCAACAAAATATCGACAACTTGAATATAAGTCATATTGGTCCAATTAGCAGATCAAATATATACCGAATATTGTGTTGATTTATAAAATCGGGCAATATATACAGTATGATGGATGAGTGTGATACTATTAAAAAATTTAAAAAATTAAATACAGATGTATAATTATACAAAATGCACCTACAAAAAGAGGATCAGACAAAAATGACTATATTTTCGTTCTTCAAAAAAAAGGTTCTTAGCACTTTAATTAATTTTTTCTGATTACCATAACAAAAACTTTATCCACATATAAGCCTCAAAGCCTAAGCTCAATATCAAAATAGTGCATCTAATCCATTTTCTACACAAATACTTTATATAATGAGTAACAGGAAATTCATGCAGCAATCTCTTATCTGCTCTAAAATAAAATTGAAGAAGCTCATCTCGAAGATTTCTAATAGACACGTCGCAGCCCAAGTATCATCTAGAATGGTTGTGAGAATCTTTAAATCGGCCTTCGTCCAAGAGTCAATACGATCAACAACAAAGTTTAGATGAAATTTCAGATATTTCGTATATTATATAAGCAATCCCAAAGTTCACATATTCAAACATATTTAATGTACGATTATGTCAATATGTACATGTTACCATTGTTTGATTATAGTTACTGTATAAATATTACAATTTTACTTTGACAATGGCTAACTGCCTTTCCTACGTTTACAGAAGAATAATTTATTGTATTACTGCATTAGCCGTGTGTAAGTATATCATGTTAGTATTGAATTTTCTCTAAGCTTTGTTGTACTGAAAATATATTCCTTGATCGGTCAAGCTCTTGTGATTTGGCGCTCATTCCCAAAATGGCTTGCTATAATAATATACTCGCATAAACACAATCTTGTACTCGCTAGATGCGAAATTGTTAGGACATTAAAACGTAAAGCTATTTTTCCTAAGATATAAATATATTCTTCGATCGAAGAAGCTAATTTAATACTTAACATACTTATTGTTGATTTCCGCTGGTGCTGGAATTATTGGAATTATAATTTAGTTTTTAACTTGGCGCATTCGAATGCTGTACTATTCGGATTTAAGAGTCAAAGAAAATCAAATTATTAATTGTATAAGATGTTAAACAATTCGAAGGATATTGGTGACGAAATAACATACAAGACTGACGTGTCACTGTATTGCAAATATTTGGATTAACAGAGTAATTACATTTTAAAATTAATAAAAAGGATATTGCAAATAAATTCATTAAAGGGTAAAATTTTGTAGATTTTTAAAACTTATAACATTCAATTCATTCTGTAATGAGTTTAGTGTACTCGTTGGCACAGAAACTAATAACAACAAATATCAAATATTTTACTAAGTAAATCAATGAAAATTTAATACACTTATTATTACCTTACTTATAATAAACATCGTAAAAAATCAAATATTTCAATACTAGAAGATATATTATTCAAAAATACTAATAAATTTACTGAAAATTCTAAAATTCGAATATCTTACAATTCGAATAGTATTTCTAGCTATTATCCATGCACAATTAGGAGAAACTAATTTACTCAAATTGTAATACTACCAGAAATTTCACATAATTGGAACACAGATTGTCTTAATTAACAAATGCGACTATTACGAATTCAAATCAAAACGTAATGTACTTTTTCGTCTCAATAACGAATAGTACAATGCTAGGTAGCATTGCTTTTTACAAATAATTATTTCAATTAAGTAATGCGAACCAATAAGATTTGTAATTAAGCATTTTACTACGGGATTAGTTTAAGTTAGATTTATTAAGACATTCTTTTACTATCAACTCACTGATTGTTTGCTGAGGCGGCATAATTTTGTATACTCGCTACTTAGCGAGAATAAACAAAGCTAAATGAATTTTAACATTATTTCGAGAATTTGAAAAATCCGTCAGATTTATATAACTTAATGTTTAAATAAAAGCGGACACATGGATGTTACAATTGTCGATCAAACGAGCTTGTATAAATGTCGCTAATTTTTCGGATATCGCAATAGCCGTTAATTAATTTTACGAAACTCTATAAGAACGCGAACCAATAAAAAGAAAGAAAGGCAACTCGTCGTCGCTGAGTTACTTACTCAAGACTAAATATATTGTAATCGAAAAATCTAGCCGCATCTCTCCGTTTCGTAAATCCTCGACTTTTTCAAATTCATATCACGCACCAACTGAACACAATTAATACATACACAGACCGATTTTGTAAGGGCACTTCGGACGACACCCGTACACTTATACTCACCCAGCAGACAATCTCCGCCAGGACGCGACTATAACTCCGCGAGGATTCGCGCGCGTCCTATTCTTTACTTTTCTTCTGCCGTCTCTCTTCTGCAGCGCGAATAAAATCGGCCGGGGCGTCGGAAATCGATCGCCGCCGCCGTCGCCGAAAATAGTATATTTCTCTCTCTCGTTTTTAGTGCCAAGAAGAATATACAATTGCAGCGGCGCTCGGGTGATCGAACGCGCGCGCGAATATTTGAACGCGCGAGTCGAGAACTCGAGGGCGCGTGGGAATACGTAATTGATATAGGTCGTATAGGTATGAAAATTCGTTTTTAGGCGTAGTCGGAGAACGATTTAGTTGATATACTTATTGAGATGCAGATGACGTTATTTTCGGAGTTGAGAGCTTCGAATCTTAGCGTTTGCTGGATTCGATAAACACAGGTCAATAAGAGACGATTGCTCGCGATGATGCGCGGCAATTCGAAAGAGTGTAGAATAGTACAAATGTAATAGGACATCATTCTTTGCTTCCTACCCTAGTAGATATATAGAGTTAGTTGTCATCGATAGCTTGCGAGCGAGATATTTTTTTTAGCTGTAATAATAATGAACGATTTTCCTAAGGATATTCTACTAGGGTGATCTTAAAATCAGTAATAAAGCACAAACTATCTTATCAGTTTTTTTTTAATTGAATTAAGTATAAGTAAGTTAAAAAACAGACAACTTTACTTTGTACCAATCTCTTTGCAAATGCAAAATGCAAAACTCTTATTTCGTACTGGACTAACGGTACATACGAATTTTTCACATTTCTTTGTACGAGTAGATCCAAAGATTTGGGGGAGGGAAAAAGAGGCGAGAGCAAGAAAATGCGCTAAACTCTCTCGAGCACTTTGGAAAAGTCGTTTGAGAACTCGAGAAACAACGCGCACTTTTCCGGCGTTCTTGTCCTGAAATAATTTTTTTCGGACTATACAGACGTGGGTCCTCTCTAAGGTGTACCTGTTCTCTAACTTTGTTACGTGTATTTGTCGGGAAGCGCGAGTTTTCCCGACTCGCGTCGAATATACACGCGCGAATTCCAAAGAAGCTTCCTTCTAACTCATATGATAAACAAAAGCAAGCGATGTATATGCTCGCCGGATACGAGATTTTCATCGAAAAAAAAACAAAGAGAAAATAAATAAATAAATAAATGAATAAGAGAAACATTTGAGGACTGTTCAGCTTCTTACGTACAATTGTGTCTGTGACAAAGCAAAGCAGAATGCGTTAAATTGTGGAACGATATATTATATTATACGCTCTCGAACGCTGTGTACATACGAATCAATGTTCTGCGCATCTTGTCGATCGAGAGGGATTTATTGTAAATAAGAGCCATTGTACATCTTCATTTGAAATATAGTAAATCGTTTTTCCGTTAACAGTGTCATTGTACTTCATTTATATACCCTTATACCTTTTATTAGTTTATTTTATTTTTCGTATTTATTATTAAAATTTTTATTTATAAATGAATATTTTGATATTTCTTTATTTGTACGACTAGCAATGATATTTGATACAATTTACGTAATGAATATTCTACGATATTAATTTCTGTTCAAATATTGAATAGAATTTATATAAATTTCAATGTAATTTTTCAAACTTATTTTTTCCCTTATTAGATATTTTTTTAAAGTTATTTTAAAATTAATTTTTAGATTTGAATTACATCCTTTTTTTATATACTTTGTATAGCAATAGTAAAAACAAATTACATGCCAATTTCAGACATAATAAATGATTTTCTCGTTTCTATGTAAATCAATATAGAACTGAGGACTACTACAACTTCTATTAGCACTAAAACATCGCGTCCAACGTTTTCAAGCCCATCCAATATATTACGGTATAAATAATTCAACGCAGCCCAGACGATTAAAGCTCCCCGTATACGCATGCGGACAAATCCCAATCAAGCATTTACGAAACGTTAATCCTTGGAGCGCCCCTAAACACGTGTAAAATTGATTTACCTAAATGAAATTGTTACGTTAAAGAGACTCGCTGCGAATAATATTAAACATTTCGTGTTTTCATTGACATTTCATTAGCAGCAATTTCAATGCAAAAAGTAACTGGTCATTGATCGTTTCCATTCAAAGTATTTGATTGTATATGTAAAGTTTTATTAAAGTAAATTTATGAAACAACTTTTTGAACACTTTTGCGAAATTAGACGATTTTTGATAAAAAATTTATTATTTCAGATATTATAATTTAATTTATTTTTTAAAAGCTTTAAATATCAAGTAACCTTTTTAATCTTATTTATGCGAAATTCTTAATATATTTTCTTTCTGAAAGCCGTCACGCTAAGCCTCGTCAAGACTAAATCTTGTCCAAACTGTAATCGCTTTTATTTTGATCGTTGAATAATGCATCTTTCTCGATTCAGTATCGTAAGCTCCATCTGTCTCACTGATGGCGTAAACTGAATATTCCATTATGTTACAACATGACGAAGCTTGTGATCCGATGTTAGTTAACAATTCTTTGAAACAAACTTGTTTGAATATCTTACATATATTAACTGGGATGAAGTAAATAATATTTATATTCATAATATTTGTTTTCATAATCTGAAGTCATATTACAATTTTATGAAATTTCCAAATATAAAACCTTGTTTACAGAGTTTATTTTCGTCAATCACGTAAATTTACATACACGTTAATTTTTTATGAAAATTTCATTCTTCAATAATAAATGGAAGAGCTCCTGCAAAACAAGAAAAATCTAAAAACTTTAAGGACGGCGCTCCCACTGGGAATCTTGGAAGCTCGTAAACATTTTTACGACTCTGCCAGTTCGAGGACGACTAAAGGCGGGATTGATTCGATCTCAAGGAGTGATTTGTATTCGACGGGTATAGAGGAAAGCGCGTCATGGTGATCGGACACGGGTGTCGTACATTGGTCATGAAGAATGCATAGCGAATAACGACCAAGGAGTTTGTTTTTGTTTATGTTCTTGTTTATTCTTATTAAGAGCAACAATTTATGTCTGGTGATTTAAATTTCTGACAAAGTATTTTTTACTACAAAAATATATAAAAATGACGAGGATGTTAAAAGCAGATAAAATAATACAACAAAACATTTATCAAATGAAAAATGGTTTTAAGGAGTAAATTCCCGTTAAAGTCAGACATTGGTCGATCAATATCTCTCAATATTGAATTTAATTTGTTTATTTTGATTGAGGTTAACGAAAACTAGCATACAAAAAAATTACTCATTCGAGGAAGTAGTTTATGTTAATTTTTTGAGAATTTGTTTTATTAAGGGTGCTAAGGATACTTCAAAGAAGTGAGAATTTGAGAGATCACATAAATAAAGAATATCTTATTCGAGCTGAATACGTAGGTAGCAATTTCTTTTACGCAGACCCTTTTACTGCAAAGATTTTCAAAGTTTTACACTCCTGAAATCCAAGTTAGTTATTACGAACCCTTTTAAAGCTTTTGAAAGCTTTTTATGCATCTTAGTAGTTTCAGTTTCACAAATATATTGTTTAGAATATAATATTTAACAATAATGAATTAAAATACACTGAAAATTTTAATAACAATATTCTCTAATTTTGAAAAGCATTGTTTTTCAGAATACTTTTTTAATCATAACAATATTGAAAAATTTTGTTTAGCAGAAGTTTAATATATTCATCAGATACAATATCCAACTTGAGATTGCAAAAGTACTTTGTGCTTTCATGTAACGGGAGAGATATTGGACAGAGCCTTGATTTAGACTATGTTAAGAAGTTTCTTTATAACCAACTTTAATATTAAAAGAGTTTTACTCAACTTTGAAAGCTATTATAAAGAAGGTCGCAAGAGGGATTTTGGAAAAAATGACAAAAGGAAAAGCGTCAGTTGTTTCTCGAGTAACAACAACTATTAAAAAATATATAAAAATTTTTATCAAACATTTTATAAAAAAAAATTCTCCTATCAGTGGACTAAATCAAAACAAATCTCATTCATTTATATATAAAGCATCGAAACATGAGCTTTTCTCAACTTCGTCAAAACTAAACAACAAACCGAGACCGTAACCCAGCGTTAGCTTTAAAAATCGATCCCCGCGCGTACGTTGGACTAAACGCACCGACATGCGGCACCGATCGCTGATAACCTTATTCAAACAGAAAGCCAATCGAATGCACCTAGAGAACATAAGCCCCCGCTCGCTCGCCGTAAAACTACACGCCAGCTACGCTGCAAAACAAACGCACGGGGCTAAGTAGAGCTCGACCCGGTGGCACGGTATCCTTCGCGGCAACCTGTCGGCGCCGATGGGGGGTGGGAGTCGCCCTTCTTACATTCTTCCCTTCCGAGCCGTCGCGTCGCGTGTATGCTGCCTGTGATGGGTAGAAAAGCTTGGGGGTGGTGGTCGTTAAGCGGGGAAATCGCTTTCCCGGAACTTTCGAGGACGTCAGTGCGCTGACCGGTGTTTAGTTGGATGGGTAGGCTGTGGGATGTAGTTATGGGGTAGGTGGAGAGTGGTTTTGGTTGGGAGTTTTGGGAGTTTTGGTGCAGCAGTAGTTTAGTATAATTAAAACGAAATTATTTAATGATAGTTGCGTATGCTGAAGTTAACAGGATAATTTAGAGTCTGGTAGATAGGGTTAGACAGTGCGAGCAGTAATTTAAGAAACTGTAATTAACAGGGTAATTATAATGGTTTTACTAAAGATAGACATTTCTGGTTG
>JAPYZO010005670.1:0-14922 GCA_030522905.1 Torymus flavipes | reverse complement strand
TTCTTTCTAGTTTTAATTTCTTTTTTGAAAAATAATGTAGGACGTTCCTGGGCTAAATGGCAGAGGTTTAAAGTGAAAGGAAAAATAGCAAATAAGATTAGATATTGATTCGCTCGGCAAAAAAGTTTGGTAACGGATAATGCGCGTTCACCAATTTTGTCATGTAGTGAAACCCCCAAGGAACCAAAAAAATTTTATTTTTTTTGGACCCTATTTTTGCGTGTATTTCCGTAGAATTGTACATATATCTCATATCTCACACACACACACACACACACACACACACACACACACACACACACACACACATATAAAATGATGTGGTGGTGTTGCATATCTATTCCAAAAATATTGATAAAACACAGCATTCTCTTGAAACGTATGTTACATAGAGCTTATATTGTAAAACCTTGTTGTAGATATATGTAAAAGATTGGAAAAATCAAAGGAAACTATGTTGACGTATGTTGCATGGTCAAAATCGCTAAAATAAAGAAAAAGTTTTGAAAAATTGATAGAAAAACGCAATTACCGGATAGTTTAGTAAGAGTTAGTTTAATTAAACAACAAGTTCACCGTAGGAAGCGAAAAGAATGAAAAATATTTGGAAATAAAGCATAAAATCGACTAGCGTGGCAGTTTTCGACAAAAATCAGGAGCCCCAGGTTGGGCGACACTGGCCCACGTCACCGTTAGTTTTCTCTCTCCCGTCTCCTCCCACTCGTAGCCGCCTGCGTGCGCGCGCGGCACAGCACGGCAGCACGGCGGTCGAGAGTTCGCTTCGTTTCTATACCCGTCTCTCTCGCTCTTACTCGCTCTGTCTCTGTCGCACCAACGCTCGACTGTACTTTAGTAGTTGAGCGACGAATTTCCTCTAGAGTACGAACTAGAGAGAGAAAGAGAGATATATATAGAGAAAGACGAAGATGGCCTCTCTTCTTCGAATCGCGATTAACGAGCTCGACTCAATCACTCGCTGTTGGATACAGCTTCTTAATTCACGAAATTTGCGCAAAACCGAATGCGGAACGAGCTCGAGTAGAAGCCAGGCTAAAAAGAAGGAGAGAAAGCGCGCGGCCCCCGGAGCCCCAGGTTGAGCGACACTGTAGAACAATAACTTCGGGCAGCGTGAGCTCTCAAAATGGCTGTCCTCAGCTATTATTACTTCGGGGAGTGAGTGAGAGAGAGAGAGCGAATGTGCGCGCGTGAAAGACGGAGGGAGAGGGAGATAGAGCGAAAGAGAGGGAGAAAAAACGAAACGAATGTCTGCGCTTCTCTCTCTCGCACTCACGGGGAGCTGAGCTGTGCTCGAGTCGCTTCGAGTCTCGAGACGCAGCCAAGGCTTCGTATCACCGAGCACAGGATCTCCGCGGAACCAAAAGAAGAAAAACGAGTTTCTCTGCATTTGCGTTTCGGCCACGTAAAAACCTTTATACCTATAACTGGCCACTGTGCTTTCTGATACATTGCCTATACACGTGTCTATTTTTACTGTGAAAAATCTACTTGGCTTATCTGATAAGATAACCTGCCCAATATTTGTATGAACAACACGTATTGATTTTCCCCGAGCTCTAGCTACCCGCGCCATACTGTTTATTACTACATGCGAGTTGTGTTATTATATTAAGGTGAAAAAACTTTGAAAATTTGCTCTGCGAGAAATTGCGTATATTATAAGAACTCGACAGCGTGAATTGGTAAGTATCGCGCGTCGATCGACGATTTCCAAAGCGTACGGCGAGTTTCAAAAGTGCACCGATTTCCTCACTCAGAGTCTCTGCGGGAGTTACGAAACGCGAGTTGAAACGAAAATGAATTTGAAAAGTAAACATAAAAAAAAGGAGCTAAAGGTCACATTGGCTTGTTTCTTTATCGAATCGCGCGGGCGTGAGATAATTCCGGCATTTTATTGTTTCTCGCGGACGAACTTGAAAAAAAATAAAAAAATAAGATTGCGATTCTCGGCAGCGGGTAAATAATATGAGTCGGTGGCCTTTATCGAAGCCCTCGCTACGCACTTTGCAGTCTGCACAGTACTGCGCCAAGCTGGTCAACAATCGTCGTTTCTCTCTTCTCTCTCTCTCTCTCCCCCCTAATACTTGTCTGTCCAAGTGTCCATAGACGCGTAAAAAGTCGTGGACTAGCGCGCCTTGCAATATCGTGTAATTACGTTTTACGGCTGGAAAGCCAGCGAGTGAGCTCGTGCTCATTAAACGCAATGAGAATACAAGTTTGACGCATTGCAGTTTGAATTCAGTTCCAGGCGACGTTCCAGCAACTAAAGGCCACGTTTTACTGTGGATTCGAGTAAATTGAGATCAATAATGGGACAGGGTGTGTAGCACGTGCAGGTCATGTAAACAGAGGAGGTGGGGAGGGGGAGGGGGGAGGATGTAAACAAGAGGGCTTACCGTTTAAAATGCTCTCGTATTCGATCCTCTCGGATGTTTTCCGGCAGATTTCCAACCCACAGGTGACGTGTCTCTCTAACCATTTTGCTCCGAACTCTTCATTTGGGATCGGATGTTGTGCTATCGTTTGGCGGCACTGTACAACGACACACAACTCACGGATCCCGGCGCAAGGGGTTGGCACTTGCACAACAGAGAACAGAAAACGAGGGAGGAGCGCGACTTTCGTTTCTTGCTCGAAACACTCGCGCACACTGAACGATAAAGAAGACGACGCTGCTGATGCTGATGAGCACACAGGTACGTAGGGAAGCACTGCACGTTATATATACATATATATTGCTGCACGTCACACAAGAAGAGTTGCTGCACTCCCGAATCCAGAGTTTGGGCGCGCGCACACACAGAGAGACGGAGACGACTGACGGCGGGAACGGGGGGGTGGGGGTAAGAAGAACACACTCGCGGCTATTTAACACGGCCGACGGCGAAGGCGAGGCTGCACGCGTACACGGCACTAGCGGCACTGGCGGCACTGGGTTCTCGAAGCTGCAGATATGAGCGGCCGCCGTCTCCTCGTGCAAGCCGGATAGCGCCGCATCGTACGCGCGCGGGCACACTATCTCACCTCGGCCCGGGCGGCCCTGGGCATGGCGCTTGTGCGCGTCCTACGCCGGCGGCGTAAGGCGGGCCCAGCGGCCCAGAAGCCCCGGCCCCGCGGCCCGGCTTCCCCGAGCCCACATACTCTGCCCCACACACTATTTATTACGCTCGCGCGGCGGCTCGCTCTCTCTCTATCGACGTTCTCCTGCTGCTGCTGCTGCTGTGCAGATCCGGGCGGAAAACGGCCCTCACGACATGCCGGCGGCGCACTGGCGGCCACACGCACTCGCTATCCTGGGGGGCCTCCTCCGCCGCTCCTGCTGCCTATATAGCACACGCTTGATATTCTCTGCGGCGCTGCACACACTTCTTGGCCTGGCATGCACGGACGAGGAGCCTGGGCTTCGCTCCTGCTCACTGCACTACACTACTCGGAGTGACGTCACCGTGGCGGGAGCGTAGCCAAGCGGCCGCCGTCGCCGGCCAGCCCCAGCAGCCGCGCCGCCTGGTGGGGGAAGTTCAGCTCCCTCCCCGCCGGCCGATTTGCGCGGACGCCAAGGAGTGGGGGCTCCCCTCGCCCCCTGACTCCCCTCGCAAGCCAGTCGCGCCGGAGAACCGCCCGCGACCCTATGCGCCGCCGCTCTCTCCGCGCGCAGGGCCGTAGCTGCGCCGCGCGGGGCCCCGCTGCCCGCCATTATCTTCTCCTCCTCCGCTCGCACGTACCTGGGCAATTCGCCTTTTCGGCCTTACCTCGAAAACTGCGGGCTTTTTGCGCGATATGGCCTGTTTAGAGCGGCGCAAAACAGCGCTTGATTACAACTGCGCAGAATGGCGCCGCGCGCCGCTGGCTACGGGCCTGACTGTGCCGCGCTGCTTTACTCGTTGCTCGGCTTATACGGCGCATTTTGGATGAGCAGGTCGGAAACGGATAGACAGAAAAAGATGGATTAGATTTGATTAGATTAATTTATTTATGCGCGGCTAATTGCTCCCGCGGGACGATTTTCTCTCTTTCTGCGTTTATTTGGCCAACTACAATGCAACGACTGTCGTGGAATTGTGAGGGGCGAAACGCCAGACGGAAATAGTACCTGCGCGTCTTACAGCTAAAAAATATCGGTTATAAACCCAGCCACCGGAAGCGTGTCGTTTACTCTTTCGGGAGATCCAGAATATTACAGGATGAGCGCGTGCGCGAGCGAGAGGGAGAATAAACACACATATACACAGAGGCGGGGTGAAAAAACGAGGGGAACAAAAATGGAATATAAATATTGAATGAGAGCTAAAGTAAACGTTCTCTCATTTCGTCGATCAGATGCCATATAATGAACGAGCGATTCTTCATAGCTTTGCTTATTCGATCAAAGGAAAAGGCTGTTTTACAATGCTGGAAAAGGCGAAAAGCAGGAGAATCGCAAGAAAAACGGCGAGAAATAGGTAAATTGAATAGAGGCGCGCGAAAAAAAAAGAAAATATGAAAATTGCGCGAGGAAGCGAAGGAGAGGGCTACTAGTTAGAAAAAAGGAACCAGTCGGCGGTGGCGGCGGCGGCAGCGCGGGCAGGAGATGGAGAGCGAAAAAAGTGAATTGAAAAATAAAGGAAACGAGAGAGGACTAGATGGCGAACGAGAGAAACGAACTGAACAAAATAAACAAATTGAATGAAGCCAGAGCTCTGGCGGGGGAGAGCGAGCGAGACGGAAAATAAGATGGAAAATCGAAACTGCGCGAATAAAAACGGTAAAAAATATGAAAAAACGAGTGCGAGAGCGAGAGAGAGGAAGACAAAACGAGGAAAAGGAGGGAAAATGGGAAGAGAGGCTTCGCGTTCGCGAGGAGAAAAAGACGAAATAAAAGGGGACGCGGCGAGTGAGAGAGAGAGAGAGAGAGATAGAGAGACAGTTGGCTAACGCTCGCGAACCCGAGTGCGCATAAGGGGCGGTGGGGTGGAGGGCTCGCGGAATGGAGCATGGAGCGCCGAGTCGCGAGAGCGCGGAGAGGAGAGAGAAAGAGAAAGATAGCCGAGAGAGAGAGAGAGAGAGAAAGAGAGAGAGAGAGGCGAGAAAAGGAGGGGCGCGGAGAATCGAAGCGCGGTATACGGCCAGGTGGGGGCCGCCCGATGAGTATAGCAGTGAGAGAGAAGTAGGGATAACGGGTCGAACGAGCTAACCCGAACGCCAACGAAAGCCCCGACTCTGCCGAGCGTCGAGGCGAGCTACTATACCATTTCCCCTGCCCCCTACTCGCTATCAAGTTCTCTCTCTCTCTCTCTCTCTCTCTTTCTCTCTCTCTTTCTCTCTCTCTCTCTCTCTCGCTCCCTTTCCGTCGAGCATGCTCCGTCTCTCTCCGACTAATAGCGCCGAGTGCGCCGGAGTCTACGTCGACGACCGTTGCTGGAGGATCTACACGCGCGCGGCGGCAACGTGTGCGCCACATCGAGCGACGCCTTCGCCTCGCTTCGCTTTTTCTCTTTTTACACTTTACTTTGCTCCCAAACTTTTTTCACGTATATTTTTTACCCACGCGCGCCATTTTTCTTTTTATCATTGCATCTCGCCTCGTCGATTGCCATGGCTCGATCTATAAACTAACGCATATGCGCATCAGAAAATCACGCAAAACCTTTTGCGAGTTTAGATCCAAATTCGCTTCCTAATTACATAATTATCAGGAGTAAGTAGTTGACGCACGGGAATTTTTGGTCCACTCCACCCGGCTTTATATAACAAAGGGATCGGTGAAGAAAAAGCAAAAACCCGAGAGAGCGAGAGAGAGAGAGAGAGAGAGAGGGAGAGAGAGAGAAATGTGAAAGTAGTACGCATCCTCATTTCATCAGAACATCGTACGACGCTTTGTACAGTGTAAAATGAAGCACGCGCTCACGTGTAACGGTATTGTTTATAGACAACTTGTTCAGTCAAACGGCAGTCGTTAAAAACAGCAACGATCTCGCGATAAATGCCGACAGGGGTTTTTAGGCCCCGAGCACTTGTATTCTGGACTAGATTCACTCTATTGCCGGGAAATGCTTTTTTTCTTTACAGCTCATGAACAAAATGATAAGGTTGTGTGACCTACGGCTCGCGGTTTTAATGCAGTTATGATGTGCAAAAACTGTCTCGTACAAAATATTTTACTCTGAAAATATTGTTTTCGTGTAGAAAGACTTGTGACTGTATAAACTGCTTAAAGATGATGCAGTGACCAATAACTTATTTTCAATAACGTTCACTAACGTCACTGATAGAAAGAAATATTTGAGGCAAATACGCGATTCATTTGAATGCCGAATTTTTCAAGTATTTGACCTAAATGAATAATTCTTAACAGTTACAAAATATTCATTAACAGTTAATACGCGATCGCTTTTTGTCACAAGCGTTACTTTTACAAAATGATCCATTCCTTAACTGTTAATGCACCTGCATTTGACTGAATTCAAATATATATTCGTTAACAGTTAAGCCGGTGAATTTTGGGCAAATGAATCTTTCTATCAGTGGCATGTATATCTGAAAATGAACAATATAAATTACACTAACAACTTTTTTTTAACTTGTTTTAGTGCATCTGCATATATAGTTGAAATATTTCAAATAACAAAATCCAATTTAATTATATGATTTGTTTATGTATACCTTGCTTATTTGAATTATTGAATTACTAATACAATTGTTAATCGTAAGAAAATGGTTTAACTATAATTGCATATTCGACCCGACTCAACATTTTGTTCATTATTCAGAAACATTAAAGTATCTAGACCAGAGAAAATACAAAAAAAAATGTTAAATATTTATCTAATTAATAAATATTGATAAATTTAATGAAACATGCAAAATCGGAAGCTCTACTGATTTAAAAGCAATAAACTTTTAAAGATATTTTTGTTTAAATTTTTATATTGATAAACAAAGTGATGCAAGCTTTGATCATTTGGTGTAAAAGTATAATGAACCTTCGTTCAGACGTGTTGCGACATCTGTTGAGCAGTTATGGAGTTACTCTACTATTATCGATCGCTTTTTCAGTTACCATTGGTTACAAATAATTAAGTGTTCCTTTTCTTACTATTTTCTTCTTTTGTGTACGTTGTAGCTCTCAATTCAAAAGTTTGACGAATATAACTTTGTAAAAATATTTAAAAAATTCTTGTTTTATAATGTTTGCACAAACTAAAACGTTCGACGAAGATTTCGAAGAAAATGGGGAACCATCTGTATTATCTGCAGATCCAAATGAACGAAAACTCGCTCGGCGATTGCGGATTCAAAAACGCGTTGAAGCTTTACAAAAGTAAGTTAATACAAAAGGTTATATAAATATTTATTCCCGACTCCACAGTAATGGCCATTTATTGATCAGAAAAGAGGGAAAAAGTAGCACTTGATTCTCTCTCACACTTTATTTCCTAAAAGCAGAGAAATAAAGTACTTAACTGGCCACCACCAGCAACACAGGAGCACAGTTGATTATTTCCGTGAAAGGGTTTCCTGCCCGAGCGAAGCGAGATAATCTGCGACTTTATACTATATATTTCCCTTGTTACATAATGTACTGCTTATTGTAGATTAGATGCTGATCAAGACGATGATGCAGTTGAAGAAAGTATTACTGAAAAGCAAATTCTTACTAGTGCAGACATTTTAGAAAAGATCATTGCTGAAGGAAATGAAGTTGTACGTATTTCTATAACATTTGCAATTAACTATTTTTATGCAATATTAAAATCTGTTATTACATAGATAACAAATGTGCGAGTAGCCAATGATGCCCGTGAAATAGATCGTCGAAAAAAAGCAAACGAAATTCGCGAGCACTTAATAAGGCAATTAAACGAAAGCGCAAACGAGTGCAAACAACGATATGATGTTATTAATGAACGATGGTCTTTATTACTGGAATCAAATGATCCTTTGGATATCAATATTGAAATGGAAATGCAAAAAAAGAAATGTGATGAAGTACTGGCAAAAAAAGACGCAGTTATTGAAGAACTTAAGAGAGAATTGCAAAATGCTGATGATAAGTATTTTGAAGATCAGAAAAAGCAAAAAGATGATATTAAGTTGCTCATAGAAAGAATTGAAAACCAGGTTTAATAAATAAATAACTTCACTTTTAGAAATATATAACACAACGTCCTGCACAATTTTATTTCTAAAAACATGACTAGTAATATAGTATATTATGCAACTAGGGAGATAAAGAGTTGTGAATTGCCGGAGGCGAGGGTGGCAAACATGTGCTCTTGGGTTGCTCTCTTTATCCCCGTGTTGCATATATACTATTTTTTACCATACCCGAGACACAATACGACATTCGCGTTTGTGAGCGGGGAGCGAAGGTGCTACTTTCGGCCAGGGTGTGGTAAAAAATGGATTTCTTTTTTTGCAGATGAGTACTATGGAAAATGTTTATAGCAGGGAATTGGAACTGATAGAAAAGACGTTAAAAAAGGAAAGAGACACCTTAATTAGTAATTTCCAAAAGAAATGGGATACTCTATATAAACAACAAGAAGATGAAGACGCCGCGGGTGATAAAAAAAGGAATGAAATATTAAAAGACTATGAAGAAGAGATGGAAAAAGTTATGAGGGAACATGACGAGGAATATAGGGAACAAAAGATTGAATTAGAAAAAGAGTGTCAGGCCCTACAACAGCAAGTGGAGAGAACGAAAGCTATGTGTCTACTAAACGCCGAAAAATTAGCGTACAATTATACTGTATTAAAAAGTAGAGAAGAGGAGAATTCAATAGTAAAAAGTCAGCAAAAGAGAAGAATAAACAGGTTTTTATTTCATTTCGAAATAGATGAGTAATCATTTATAAATTTAATCATGCGAAGTCAATAAATATATGTTTTTCAGACTTCAAGGTATAATTAATAATTTAAAAAAGAATTATTCAGATGTAGAAGAAAATACAAAGGTGGAAATGGAGAAACTGTCTAGTCAAATTGTAAAAGCTCATAAAAATATTACCGAACTTGAAGAAAAATCGGCCCATTTTACACGCGTTAATGAAAAGCAATATTTAGATATTTGGAATATGAATACGGAGAATGCTAATCAGTTGATTAAAAAGGTTTTTTTTTCTTTTGAAGCATTTTATAAATACGATTATATTACGATTAATACATTTTGACAATTTAGATTTTAACTATTGATAAAATTATTCATGAGCAAACGTTGGGCATTTTATGGGAACCACCAGCAAAAGCCTTACCAAAGAAGGAAGATTTACCATCATACTGTACAGCAATGAATATTATACAAAAACGTAATTATAAAATAAATTCTTAAGTCTTGTTTTAAAAAATTTATGCTCTTGCGCCTTATTTTTAGATAAACAAGAGGAAGTTGAACGATTAAAAATTTACGATCGAAATAAAGCAGAAAAAACTTTATCAGAAGTGAAATTGGAAAGACAAGTGTTGAATAACATTCTCAAACAAATTTCAAACCGTTCTGGTTACTTAGTCGAAGATAAACTATTAGAATTAATAGCAGATCGTAATGAAGAAGAAAAAACTATCATAACACTTGATAGTGTATTTCAAGTATGGTTTTATTTCCCTACATGTTTAATTATAGTTTAACCTTTATATAATTAAAATCACTTATAGGCATTATCGATATCTACACCTGAGGAAATAGACATGCTTTTAAATTTTTTCTTACCATATTCTTATTGCCCAATATGCTCTACTAGTAAAGACACAATAAGTTCTAAAAGCTCTGGTGAACCTTCTTTGATTTCGAGTAAATCGTCGATATGTAAAGATGTTTGTGACGGATGTACCGATGAAAAAGTAAAAAAATTAATTAACGATGTAAAAGAAGAAATAGGTAATGCTTCACAGAGTAGCGAGGACATTGAGAATAATTCTATATCGAGTACAGATTTTCATTCTGAATTTTCGTCGAATTATGGTAAGTAATTACCTTAAACTGTATTAGAAGCTTAAGTGATGTATTTTAATATTGCATCGGTAAATTTAATTTGTTTTAAAGAGTGTAAAAGAGAAAGTCGTGATAACAAACCTGAAATAGAACCAAGCAAGTACATGTGTACTAAAGGCCATTTGCTCGAAATACAAGCAGCTCACATCACAAAAATAATGAAAGAAATTGTTAAAAAATGTAGTGCTGCCGAACAAGGAGAAATGCTTACTTTTGTGGAGCGATTAAAAGAAAAAAAAAATACCATTTCAAGAAATTTAACAATAGAAGATGTTACAAGTTATTGGTCTAAATACCGAGAAATATTTAACGAACAGAAAGAAAAATTATGGGATGCAGTATTGATGGGATTAAATAAATATTATGAAGTTTTAAAGGAAAGGCACAAACTTTGTAATGAAACGGAAAGTTTGAGAAAACAGAATGACGAACTTCAACATTTGCTGCAATCACACACAACAAAAGTAATTTTTAATAAATATATATGAATGCAATATAAGAAGAGGTTTAATAATTAAAATTAATATTTCAGCCTGACGATGGATTATCGATGTTACAAGTAAAATCAGCCAAATATTCACCATATAAATGAATAATTAAGATTAGTTTTATGATTTTTCAAATAATTAGTTTAACAGAGTAGATTGTAATAAGTCTTATTTATTATTGCATACTTGTCAAGTGTACAGAAAAGAATATTCATATCACATTTATTTTTAAGATAAAGATAATTGAAATATTTAAAAATTGGAACGATTGAAATATACTTGTGCTTTATCTTCACTTGTTTTGTTGTTGTGAAATATTTTATTTATTAATTGTTCTAAATACTAGGTATGTACCTATTAAAATTGAAAAAATGATACTTTATGTAATGAAAGTAAAAATTAATAAATGAATCAACTAGTATAAGAAAAAATTCTTATTTTTAACTAAATTTGGAATTTAATCCAATAGGATAGATTTTTACTAGTAATTGTTATATCCTCCAGAAATAAAATTGTTGACTAGTGGTTGTCGACTAGAACTCGTCCTGGTATTATTACCTTTCTTCCAGTATGGCATGAATCGTTTCTTTTTCATACTTTTAGAGTTATTAATTTTGTCGGAATGTTTTTGAGATGAAAGATGCTGAAAATATGTAAAATTCATAACCATTAAAATAAATTATTCATTTTATATAAATTTCATCAGGTTAAAAATATCTATAGTTTTATATATATTAGATTTCTTATTGTCTTTTTTATACTTATAAATATTTAACTATTATTTTTTTAACCTTGTAATTAAAAAAAAGTCATACCACATTCAATTGAGACTCTGAATTAAAGAATTTGTTGCAGGTAGAACAGGTCAGTATGTTAGTTTTCATTACTGGCTCAGGTATGTAACTTGCAGACATCTCAATTCCATTGCTCCGTGATACTATCTCCTTTCCACTCCAGTCACCTAAGCATCAATGTGCGATCAACACTATCTATTTATCACAATTGCTAATGGCTTTCTGTGATAATAAATCAGTTTGAGCACTACATCCATGCCACGAAAAGAGTTTATTTTTTATAAAAAGCCATTAAAAACCCATACTTGGTCTAACATTTCATCCCAGCAGTTGGAAGTAAAAAAAAATGCTAAATGCTATATACATACCACTGTTGTGTTGTATGAAAAGTATACATTATAGATGAATAAAAAAAAGTTGAAATGAAAGGTACACACAAAAAAAAAAAAAGAAAAAGTTATTGTCACATTAGCATGAAAATTTGTAGATAGTGCATGCTTTAGTTTATTTGACATTTTGTTATGCAGAAATGCATTTATCAGGCATCAGTAACAATGTAAAAAGTGAACAAACATACAATTTTATCATAATATATATCAACAAATCTGAAACATTCAAGTTTAACATGTTTTGTTATTCTTTTTTATATAACACGGTAAATATAATTAATATTTTCAATAACGCTATAAAAAATTCACAAATAAACAATGATGATTTGTGATCAATAAATAACATAAACAAATAATAAACAATCAAGCAATAAATAATAAGGAAAATAACAATGTACAATCATTCCAAAGCAAAAAGTCAAAAACATAGAACTGTGAAAATTAAAAAGTAGCGTGACTTATGCGATTTAGAAAGATGCAACGAATAAAAGTAATGAAGAGAAAAGAAGTATAGCGGAGCAGATTAGTAAAGCAATTAATCTATTTGGAATTTTATTAAAATTCATTGTGCGTCTATATCTTAAACTATAAGATAAAGTTTTAACCGTCTTACTCTTATTACCTTTTGACATCTTTTTCTTATGACGGTTTCCTGTAAACAAATTTTGATTTATTATAAAGAAAAAACCATATGAAAAACATAACAGTATTTTTTTATTTATTTAGCTTACCATTTAAATGAGTTTGAAGTTGTTGTATTGAGTTTAGATAGACATTACAAACATTGCATTTTAAACCATTTGTTTCTTGATCTTTGCTAAAAGCAACATTAGTTTCCTCTAGAGATGCAAGAATATTCTTTGATCGAATCTAAAAAAAAAAAAAAAAATTAATAACTACACAATAAATGAATAATAAGTATATAATATAAAAAGATACACATATACACAAATTTTGATATTACTTTGATAAAAAGAATTAAATCATATCTTACGATAATTTTGTACACAAATCAATATTAAAATTTTCTCTTTTTGAAATATTAATTAATGATTGAAAAAAAAAATAATATGTGTTCAAACTATAAAACCTCTATTAGATATTCATGAAATACCTAGAGTTCTTTAAATAAATAATTTTGACACATGATTACCTGTTTGGCATGTCGAGCCCCTTGGAGATGAGCATCGAGTACAACTTGACTTGTAAAATCTAGATCACAATCGTTGCATCTTACTTGTGGTCTTTTTGTGGGAAGATTTCCCATAATATTGTCCACTACAGCTTTGGTTACTGGATCATTCATTGAATGATTCATTCCTCCTTGCCTTGGTGTAGTCATCTTTGTTGGTTTAATAGTGATTTTGATGGTTGAGCTTTACTTATAAGATTAATGTTATAGAATATAAAGTACAAATACCTTAGTGTAGATATGTAAATAGAATAGTAATTCATGATTGATGTCTGCTTACCTATAAAGTCAATAACAGGTACTTGTTGAGGTTTGATTCACGGAAGCAGTAGAAGCGGTGAGTATCGATCGTGTGGAAAATTCTCGTGAGTAGTCCAAGATTATCACAAATTTCTCTCAAAGAATTTCACGAAAGCCTTTCGAACATAAAAAGCGGCGATGTAAGAAAGACTTGGAAGAGGACGATTCCGAAATTCTCTTGATTATTTTGTGACTATTGCGCCGCTGCGACATCCATTCTTTGGGAAAAGGCGAAGTACTCTTGCGGAACTGAACAGCAGAAATAATAACAAATGTTGCCTGACGTGAAGTTATAATATGCAAAAAGTGAACTCGTCTTTGCGTCCGCAATTGAGTCTCGATCTTGAGTGTGAGTGCAGGCAAATGATTCCGACAGCCGACTCACACACAGAGAACTTCACCGACTGACTCGGCACTCGGCAACGCGCAGCTCGGAGTAGGATACCTACCGAGACACAAGCGGCTCTCTCGCACAGATGGCGAACAAACTTAGTCCCTACTCTCTCTCTCTCCCCCCCCCTCCCCCCTACACCGCCCCTTCTGAACTCCGCGTCTATCTTCCTTCAAACTATTTATAGCGATAGAATCTTCTACGCAAGCGCGAGTACTTCCTACTAAGTATAAAGCTTTTGAAAAAGGGACTCGATACTCGAGGTGAATAAGAAACGCCGTGAAATGGAGACTGCCAGGGGCAAGGAATTTAATTGATCGACATAATCCTAATAAGAAATTCCTGTGAATATTGATCCGATTGTTAGGACTCCACTGATTTCCTACTTTTAAAAATGTTATAGATATGAAAACTGACGTAAAGAATGATATTAGGAAATGAGTAAGAGGTCTGGAAATATTTGAAATATTTTTATTCTAGAAGAAAGTGATTTAAAAGTCGCGCAAAAGTGCATCATTCCGGATTCAAATGGATAATCGCGGCGGCGGAGAGTGAAGGGGAAGGGAACGCGGAAGTGGTCGTTAAAAAAATGGGTTTTAACGGCGGCCAGCTGCGAAATAATCGATTGATAGCGTCGTTCGGAAGAAGCGCAAGCAGCTCGGCCGACGGCTCTCGAGGAGCTCGGCTGCTTGCCGCCGCTGGCGCGAGGAGGGCGAAAAAAGAAAGGAGCGAAGAGAAGAGCGAAGAGGACTGAGGAGTCGCGAGCCGCTGGCGCGCTTGAGACGGCGGACCAATGGGCGTCGGGGCGGCCGCCTGATCGCTGGGCTTCGCGGCCAATTAAAAGCTCGCTCGCGGCCGCTCGGCGACTGCCGACTGGCGCAAGCGGGCGCGCGATCGCGAGTGTCTGGCCGCCGCTCCGCTGCGCTACGCTACCGCTACGATACGACCGCCGCGCGACCGCATCTCCCCTACAGAGGTCTCGCGCTGCGCCGTCTGCCCGTGAGATATAGCAGCAGCCATCTTATATTTTGCCTTGGAGAAAAACAGAGTCAACAGAGGCGAACCCGTCTGGCCGAAATGACTCGTCGCCTGGGAGCCTGAGCGAGGAAGCCCCGAGGCCGCGCGGCAGCCGTTCGCGCCGTATGAGCCACTTTTTTTACCACGAACCTGGACCACTACAATAGCAAAGGTTAGTGCAGCTGCGAGGCGACCAAGCGCGCGAGCGCAGCTACAGAGCGACCGAGCGATGGGCGACAGGCGCGCGCCTCCCGTCCCGACGAGGGACGACGGAAGAGGGCCGCGTCGTTCCTGGCGCACCCTGGCCATCGAGACCGCGCGCCGCGTCCGGACCAGGCCGCGACCCTGGGGGCGCGCGCGCCC
>JAPYZO010005669.1:0-20350 GCA_030522905.1 Torymus flavipes | reverse complement strand
GAGCGACAGCGAGGGTGATAAGCACGGTGCGATAATGGGCTACTTATGTCACGGATAGGCGTGACATAAATGCGGATTTATGCCACGCAGTGCTATAAACTATTTTATAGCACATCTACCTAAGTCCGCTGTCACGCCTATTCGTGCCTTAAGCAGTCCATTTTTGGACGGTGAGGTTTGGACGATAAACGCCGTGCAATAATGGACTATTTAAGTCACAGATAGGCGTGACCTAAGTGCGGACTTAGGTCACACCGTGCTATAAAACACTATTTTATAATTAATTTATTAATAAAATTTAACTCATCAAATTAAATGTTGCTTTCTAAAAATTTATAATATACTATTCTACAAATTATAACACAATTATAGTAGTTGATATATTGTTGTTGGTTCTTTTAAAAATTCATTGCACGAAACTTTAATTGATTTTTATTCCAAAAATTTGTAAAGATTCTATTAATAGAATCATTTGAAACTTTTTTTGATTAATGAGAAATCATAGTTGCAAATTAATGGCATAGAGTTGAACTATGGATTCCATAATAAACATTTGTATCTTACACCCTTTACATTCAAAAAATTGAGAAATTGATTATTTTATATTTTGAAAAAGATGTAGACGACAAAAGTCTACTCTACAGTATGAAGATAATTTATCAAAGTATTGTTCATTTGATTCAACATAAAGCATTAAAACAAACTTTACTATAATAGCAACGTGAAATAGGATGAAAATGTTTGGTTTTCTTATCATAAAATAATATATGATAAGCATTGGACATCACATCTGCACATTAAATTTGTTGAATGATTGAGCCTGTAATTGCAATATAACATTTAAATATTGAATTTGACAAGACACAATGAAAAATCAATCTGTACTATGAAGAATTATGTATTCCACGGAAATGAATAAAAAAGTTGTGACTCAGAGAAGCATTGAAAAACAAAGATCACTGAGTAGAGTTAAATCTTTTCTATTTCTTTCTTTAAGATTAAGATACATTTTTTCCATAGGGTAGATTGAATTGTTCAATAATTTCTAAGAAAACATACGTTTTTGTGTGCTTGTAATATAGTGCAATTATCACATTTATTAAAAATACACCACTCAAAACATTTTTGTGATATTTGAAAAAGTGAATTTAAAAAATTTGTGGCTTTTTACTCGTAATCTTACGTCATCAGATGATTCAAAAACGTAAAAGCGTCGCGGTACTGTACGATACTCCTCGCACAAACCTTCCTGTTTATTAAAAACGAAAAAATAATCTAAGTGTTCGACGACCTAGTATCTTAATTAACCCTTTCAAACCTGTATCATGGCAGACAGAAATTAAATATAAAAAAAATCGTTACTCATACTTACTTACGAGCTGCTTTTAAAATTTTTTTTTATATTTTAAAAATCTTGTATTAATATTTTCTTTTATTTCATTTTATCGCTAATTTGGATTTTTCAAATTGAAATATTAATAAAATTGCTAAAATTCTGTAGTTCCTAACAATACAGTCAATACATTCTCTCATGTTATATAATGTGAAGGAATTCATTGTCAGAGACTGAAGAACTTGTCCGATGATGAATTTTTTTTTTTTTTTTTTTTTTTTTTTTTTTTTTTTTTTTTTTTTTTTTTATATCTTTAAATGTAACTGTTGTATATTTAATTTTGAAATTAACGTAATTAAAGAAGCTATTGAAAATATCAAATATCTTACAATATTGAACACAAAAGATGTTTAAAAGGGTTAAATTATATGAACATTTTTTATTATTTTTATTTTTAAACAGTTTATATATACTAAAAAATATATTAATAACTATATTTATAATCAAGTATAAAAAACTGTTAGAAAATAATTTTGAAATAAAAATGTTATTAAAATGATTTCAATACCTCTGATGAACCACCAAGAAAGTCTGGTATGTATTCAGGATCAATGTAATCTGTAAGGCCACCAGCTCCTTGCTCTTGATAATCTGTACCACAGTAAAATATGAACTTGTTTCTTGTATTTTCATCTACAAAAAATTTTTAGTATTAATAATATTAGTATAAAAATTTTTAATATTATGGAAAAAATGTGATTACTAACGTATGAATGTGCTAATAAGTGTCCATAAAATTGGAAAGCACCTTGGAGCACGCATTATCAATACCCTACCCATTGTTTCAGGATAGTTTCCTTCTACAATTTCTATTATACGTAGAAGAGCCTGTAAATAATTATTCCTTTACTTATTTGTATAATTTTTTTTTCACACTCCATGCGCAAAGTTCGCTTTCGCGCAAATAAAAAAACATGCTCTAAATTGAGCTTCCCACACGAAGTGTAAAAAAATAGTGTGTATTAAATTACTACTTGTATTAAAAATAACTATTTCCTATCGTCGTGCGCAAAATTGAACCTAGTGCACGGATTTGCGTTCACAAACTGTGACATTCCTACACGCTCTAATAAGCTGAGAGTGCGGGAATGTAACCTCGCTTCTCTCGAGTGACAAATTATATCGGCGCAAAAAATGCCAAATTTATGCATACTAATTGTATAATGTACTATTAATTTTAAAGTATATGAATTCTTTATTTATTGCTCATCTTCAAGATGTAATCACATTTAACAGAATGGTTTTGAATTATTATGGTATTTGCAAGCCTTAAAAACGGTCATTTTCATAGGTATCAGGCACTGTGCGCATGACTCTGCAAAAAATTCGAGTAAGTACAAGTGATTGCATATTGAAAATGGATAATTAAATAAAGAATTCACATACTTCAAAGGTAAACAATTTTTATTTATATTCGACGTAGTGGAGGGTCGAAAATGAAAAAAATGTCAATTTTTAGAAAGTTTGTCAATTTTTTACTCAAACGTAACAACTTTTTTAACTCAAAATGGGTCAAAAGATGGATTTTTTAAAATTTTTTAGATGATATACTAGATTAAAAAATAGGGTTTGGAATTTTGATGAGACTGATATGCAGCTCGTGCATTACATTGAAAAAGAAATTCATGACTCATAATATTCCAGTCATAAAGTGTTAAATATTGAAAAATATAAATTTGTGTATTACCTTTATACCAGGTCTCCATAAATGACGCATATTTAGTCCTTCTAAATCAATTAATAATGTCCATTGAGAAACTGGATGACCCCAAATGTTTGTAGCTTCATCCATTAGAGAGAGACCTTCTTCACAAATATGTAATGCCTATGATATATACAAAAATTTAAAAAGATATACTTAAACAATATTAATCAACTCTGATAAGAAAATTATATATTAATGTACATACTAGCAAAAGCAGCTCATCTTCTCCAATTGACTTGAGTAATCCTTTAACATCCATTTGTCCTAATCTTAAAATGTATAAAGGTCGACCCTCTGTACATAAAGAATATTTTTGTAATAAAATGCATTGTTTTCTACATCAATAAGATTATTAACAATGTATATTTCATTACCTTTGTCAAAATGATGCCATCCACCAGGAAAGTAATCTTTTACAACTTGAGGAGCTTCATATTCTTCTAATAATTTATCAATTTGATGTTTCTTTCTCCAGTGTAGGGACTGTGTTAACATTTCTCTAGCTTTTTCTACAGAAAATTCTCTAGCACGTAAAAATCGTAATAGAGTAGTATCTGGTACAGAACTGCCTCTCAATTCTTCAATACTGTGTCTTAATTGTACTAGTTTGCTCTCCTGCATCATGTCAAGTTTACCTAAATATCTTTCAATATAATCAGAAGATAGCTGCATTTCTGAAACAGTAATTTCGGAAGAATCTTAAGAAAACATTTTGTGATCATGCTAAATTTAAAATCTGAATTCAATCCAAATGATAGTAGTTTGAGAAAAAATTATTGTTTACTTAGAAAAAAGTCACTTTCAATTATAATTTCAACTATTTAAATTCATTCAATTCAGTAACTCAAATTGTTATTTGCTACTTCATTTTTAAATAAAACTATATTATTTGGATATTTGTATTCAAGTTTAAGTTATGAAATTTGAAAAGCATATTTACTGATTTACAAATTCATACCTCTATTACTAGGAAGTTTACCATCCAAAGAACTATGTTCATTAAGCTTAGCCTTTTTTTCTTCTTTTTTCTCTTCTATAGGAGATATCCTATAAATTGAATATAAGATTAGAGTATAGGTTTTTAGAAAATTAAGAATAAATAATTAATTTTACTAACTTTTCTTCTGTAACATTAGTTTCTTTTAGAGGATCTTGCCATGGTTCAACATAGGTTATACCTTCTTCTTTAAGTTCATTAACAAAATATTCAATTATTTCTTTTCCCTGAAACAGATTAAATGTCCATTCTATTTAATTTAATCCTTTGTTATTAATAATTATTTTTATTTAAAAAAAATTACTTTGGCAATATTTTGAGCATATTGTTTCATTGCTAACTTTTCCATTGAATTTTCAAATCCAAAAAAGTTTTTTATATCCAAACTAGCCGTTTGTTCAAAGCAAGTCCATTCAGGATTTTCAGGGTGAATCTGCAAAATAAATTTATTTTGTACTGTAATTGATTCTATTTGTATTAAATTTGTATAAATAATTTTAAATTTATTTACAAAATATCTGCATTTTTCCAAAACAGTAACTCTTGCAGAAAAACTCTCATTGTATGCTTCAATTTCCAATACATTGTTGCGTCGATCTAGTACATTTCTTTGTATAAAATACACGAAATCCACACCTATTATCTATGAGAATATATTTTATTAATTTAATAAATAATATAAAAAAAAATTTATTCTTTATGTGGAAATAGAGAAATTTACGTTGTATATACCTTTTTTAAGAGATATGGAGCATCTACATTTAATTTACATTTTCGTTCAGTGGTTCTAATGGCACCATCTTCACTTTCTTCATCTAAAGTTATGTCACATCCTACAAAAACTGGTATTTGTGGACACGTAGGAAAGCGCCTCTCATAAGCCTAAAAAATATATAAATGAATTTATTAAATTATAAAATTATCTATAAATTATTAATTTTCTATTTATCTATGTACCCATTCGTGATAAAACAAATGCAAAAACACTATATAATGAATAATAAATATAGTTGATAAAATATAAGAAATTCACTTGGTAGTTTTTGGAATGTAAATGAATCACATATACAATTACAAACTTCAAAAGTCCTTATCATAATGTTTTATGAAAAAAAGTAGTGTAAATTTTATAGATTTAAAAGAATAAGTAAAACTTATTTCTAAAATTACATTTTTAGTATTGAATTTCCATGCATTCTTACATGTTAAACACTATAGTATTTCAAGGTCAATGTGTATGTACTACTTTACAATTGAACAAGCCAAGTGTAATGACTATGATAATCCTTACACAGTTCTTCACAACAAGTCAATGTCAAACTCATTATTTTGATTTATCAATAATTTAAAGCCAAAATGATAAGCACTTCATTGATTAGCACACTCTGAGCATGAAAATTATAACTTTGTCAACTAATTCATTATTTGGACATTTATGTAACATTTTTATAAAAGTAAAAATTAAATATGTTTATGAATAGTAAATATTTTTTTACTTATGATTTTTACTCATTTTAATTATTTTTAACTTACAATTACAACAAGTCAGTCAAATAGTACCAATGCCATTAAGATTAATAATTATTGATTATATGATATAAAAAATACACAAGAGAATATTAACTTGAGTTAAGATTCATTATATTTAATGAACTGTAAACATGAAGTTGCTAATCAAAATATGAGTCTTCAAAAAAATAAATTAAAAAAATAAAATAAAAAATAAATTCTTGTGTGTAGGTATTAATCCAAAATTTTCATATATTATTTTAATATATTAAATATGAATATTTAAATTTAGTTTTATTAAAAATAGTCTGATATATTAAGGACATAGCATATAGACTTCTACCAAGATAATGCTTGGCAATAACTAAAATAAAATTATTTTCAGATTTTAAGCAAAAATAGTTGTGTATAAAAACTTGGTCTAAAATTTTATATTTAAAAAATGTAATAAATAAAAATAATTAAAAGTCTGTTGATATTGATACAAAATATATATTTCAATTGTAGTGTACACTATATTCGATTTCCGTAGAAATAGCTTTAAAATAAATAATGTGTATCATGTTTTGACCCTACAAAAGAATACCTTGACATTGAAGACAGGTGAATATAAAAATTTTAAGTATTCAAAATACTATTTGTAAACTGACTCATGTTTAGATCAGCAAGAAATTCTTGTATTGGAACTGTTGAGCAAAGATGCAATAAAAATACTGCCAAGTCATTGTTTCAAAAATATCATACAAGACTACTTTTTATCATTTTAGTTCAAGCAACTGTATAAGTTTAACAAAGTAGATGTACAAATGGTAATTGATATGATTTAAACTACTTCCTCTTTATCAGTTTACTGGTCACATGAGTTCAATAACATTGGAGTTTAAAAACTACTCATAATATGCGCTATGTATAAGCTAAAAACTTTAAAATATACTATTGATATAAAAAATCTTAATGTAAATACAAAGATATAATAAGACTTAACAAACTTGGCATATTTTACAAATATAAACATTACTTTAAACCACTATTCTTTTGTGACTTCTTTTCACAAGCACTCTACAATATAGCATGAAAATAATGAAGATAACAGTTAAATAGGCAGTCACATTGTGTGACACACTCAAGGAATCCGAATTTCCCCCAACGAACAATGAAGCCTCCACAACCTTGCTGATTGAAGCAAGGTTGTTTTGGTTAATGTTCAAAGAGCTACCGTAAAGAGAGAAAGGAAGGCCGAAAATTCGCCGTGCTCCAATAAGGAAGAAAAGAGACAGACGAAAAAACCCACTGGCACGGCCGACATCCACAATTACACGGCACGTATAGCTCGCGCGTGACAGACAGAGACGCGATATTTGCGTGCCCTGCACCAATTACGTACACACAACACTCGGCTGCAAGAAAAACAGCGACGTAAAAAACATCGCAGCCACGTACCAGCATGACGAGGGCGAAGGGGTACTTGTAGACCCGGACGGGCGACTGGTACTGCTGAACCATATTGTCGTGGCGGAGAAGTTGCTGCTGCTACTGCCGCTGCTACTCTTCTTCTATACCTTGTTATCCTCGTCAGATTCGACGAGCTCCCGACGGCGCGTCCCACTGCTGCTCCGTTCCCGCGCACTCCGTCTTCGCGAGTGCGATAAACCGCCTAATTGACCGCGCGAGTATACGCGAAAGAAAAAAGGTCGACGGAGAGCGAGAGAGACGGGACGAGATATGTATGTATGTATGTATATATATATATATATATATATATATATATAGATCGGGCGTGTGTGGGCGGAGGCGAGTATGTGACTGTGCTGAGTGTTCTATCTGTCTCTCGCGCCGCGCGCGCGCAACAACGTCGCTCACGGCCGACCGACTGCGACTGCCTGCGCCCAGATAGACGCCCGCTCGCCTGCGCACCAGCGCAGGAGAGCTGCTGATGGCTGCGCTGCTGCTGCGCTGCTGCTTGCGAGCTGTTGAGCTGAACTTTCTCTCTCGCACGATCATCAGCCAGCGCACGCGTCGGTTATACTTATATACAGCCGGATCCGTGCGCGGCTGGTGTTTTTACGCGACTTTGCCGCACGCGCGTGCGGACACAACACTTTGGCTCTTTAAATTTGCGTGGCTGGTCTGCGCATGACCGGCACGACAGGTGTAGCGAATCGCGATGTACGAAGAAGGCATTTTCTAGTCGCAGGTGTAGTTGCCTCGGCGATGTATGTACGTACATAGGTACGAGAGTCGAGAATTGACTTTTGTATACATACTATGATTCCTTCTTGCGCCTCGGTGCACGAGCACTAGGTGGTTGTACTTCACCCGTGAAAAATATGTAAGGCATATAGGTTTTAATTATATTAGTCAAGGAATATGTAGGAAAAGGTGTTGCGTAACAATCGGAAGCGCTCAAATCAAAACTGGTTATTTGAGCAAGGTCATTGAAAAAAATTGATAAGAAATAATGATGAGTCTCAGATATTCAAATTTTTTCAATTTTACATAACGTACACCGCATCTATAAAAAACAATTACATCGGTTATAAGAAAAATTTACTCAATGATTGAAGCAATGAATATTGGAATTGTAGAATAGTAGAGTATTTCTAATGAAAAGTTGATTACACCACATTTCCAAAAAAAAAAAAACATGATTATATTGAGTAATTTGTACGATATAAGCTCGACCGATAAAAGTTCTTATCGGAATTTCAATCGACTGAGCAATGAGGAAAAATATTATCTAAAAGTAAATACAAGAAGAATTGGAAACACAAACAAATAAACATAATATTTTAAATAATATTATGTAAAAACATATATGCATAAATATTATAGTTCCTTATGTTTTGAATGATCTTCTTTACCTGCGCGTAAGTATGTACCAACATATAACTTTGTTATTTATTGATTTTTTAACAAAACGAAAATTAACATTGAACTTGTAATTTTGTTTCAATAATTACATTATTGAATATTTCTTTATTTTACTCAGTACTGCAAAAATTTAATAATAATTGTTTACACTTGTAAAACTATATAATATAGTATAATTAATTTGTGGAGTAAAATCGGAGTGCTGACTTTGGTTTTCTATACAGTTTTATATAATGTTAAAATAATCTATTTATATTCAATATAGATATCAAGCAATGGATAAAAATGAGATTAAAAGGTATTTTTGTGCTCTGCAATAAAATATTTTTCTATCTAGGTATCATAATATCCGATTCTACCCTATAGAGTCTATATCCTTAAATTTTTCATAAATAAATTTTAGCTGAGAAATTAATAAATAATAAATTTCTTAAAATTTCGTATTCTTAAATAAACCGCTGAAAAAGCGCTTACATAAACAAACATTCGAAAACTCGCGCGGGCAATCATTAATACCAGCTTACGTCGCGGGATCGCGCCAGCGTCCACTCTCCTCACGCGGCCATCATTGTTGTCAGTTACGTCCGCGACTCACTGGTATCCAAAGCCCACGACAAGATGGCGCCGCCGCGCGCTCTCAGTAGCTACGACAGTCGGTAGCCGCTCGCGGCGCAGCGCAGCAGGCAACAGCAGCACAGTGCTCGCAGAAGGTTCGCCGCGTCGAGACAATGCGGAGGCGGAGCGGTAATGCGTGACGACGCGCTAGCTCCCCCGTGTCTCTCTTGTGCGTGTGTATAGATAGAGAGCGTGTCCGTCGCCCCCCGCGCACTGCTGCAATGGTGCACCGCTGATTATAGCCGGACAGAGAGTTCAAGTGTGTTTTCGGTGCCCGAGACGGAGAGAGTCTGTAGCCATCTGAGAGAAAAAATGACGTTGGGAGAAACGCGCAACGCCGCGACTGCTCTCGCGGACTCCTGAGAGAGAGGAGGGAGCACACATACCTAGTAGTAGCGCACACGAGAGCGAGCGAGAGATTATCTCCGCTCTCTCGCCTGCACGGCCTATCCACCCGCGCACGCACACGTACGTACACACAAGTGATACGAATTTTTTTTACCTATACCCCGGCCATAAGCCCGGTACAGTGTCAGGATTGAGAGATACGCACGATAAGAAGTGAGGGGAGTGAGTGCGAATGGAGTGAGAGAGAGCCACAGCCGCGAAGACGACGACGACACCGGAGAATCTCGCGAGAGGCGCAGCAGCAGCAGCCGCTGGTCACCAGCAGCTATGGAGCCGACAACCAGCCGCTCGCCACCGCCACTCGTCCTTGCCACTCTGCTACTGCTGACATTCGTCCAGTTCGGTGAGTAGCCTCTCTTCTCCTCTTCTATACAATAAATAAAAACAGTACCATAGCTTCACCCGAGCTATAATATGGAATAAATAATTCAGAGTTCGCGCGTAACGAATAGTTTTTGCTGCACTTGCTGCAGTGTATGTATGTGTATGTATACGAGTGTGTTGTGGTATTGTTGCGCGCCATCGGGGTAAAAGAAGTGTGCAGCGGCAGCGGCCAGGACGTGCGCACACGCGGCAAATCATAAATTATTAATGAACCGCTCGGCTGGAAATTATGATTTTTTTGCGCTCGAGCGAGCGTTTGCTCGAGAGTGCGGCTGTGTATCGCGAGCTCCCTAGCGCGCGATTCGAGTAAACAGAGTGTGTATACTGCTTGTTGCAAGGGGGTATATATTATTGCCTTGTTGTCGATTGAATTGGAACTCGCGGCTCGGTTGTTACGATTCAAATGTCCCTCCGTTCGTTTGTTATGACTTGGCAGCATTTTGAGGAAAAACTCGATTGTTTACATCGCGATGAAAATATTTCATCAAAGTTTGGGAGAAACTTATTGGAACGCGTTTACGAGCCTTTGAATATCAATTGCGGTGTACTATTTCAATCCCCGCGACAGTGTGTCGTAAAAAACGTTGTAAAAATCCGAGGAGCACCATTAAAAACAGCGAAATTTGATCTTATTTCACATGCAACGCCGAGAGTTTGTTTTCATGCCGACGAATTTTATGTCGTGGATTGATAAGATCGGGAGCTGTAAACTCACTGAAAGTATCACGGTAAAAGGGACATTAGGCTCGACTCACCACTGCTACATGAGTATTTTTGAAATAAATTATTTTAATGATGAGTCTCTGATCCTGGTTCACTTTCCAAAACCCAGGCGAGATTTTCTTCAATGCATGTTCAAGTATATCTGTGCCTATTTAAATAATACATGTGGGTATATGTGGGACAATCCACATAAATCTGATTGTAAAACGGAGTCGAAAAAATCACTGTGCTCCAAGTTGTATACATGCTTCCTTTGTACACCTACCCGCATTTTCGATTTACAGTCACTTAACTATATATATTCAAAGTAACTAATCAAACGTGTTCCATGACTTTCCTAAACTTTATTTGAAAATAAAGACACTTAAAATGTACAAAATACTAAAACTATACTCAGTTTGTTAAGACGGAAAAATCATCTCTTCGCCGTGTAACGAACTCACGTATGCACTGTTGCGGGGTCAGGAAAAAGACAGCGTGTGCAGCTCTCTCGACACATAACATTGTGAACGCAGCGTAAAACGCCCGCGTTGCGCGTACACGTCCCTCGGGTGTCTTTTGTTTATCTCTCTTTCTCTCTCTCCTCTCCTCGCCGCGCGCGGCCTCTTACTTCTTATAAGGCAACGCTCTCCCTCTCTCTCTTTTTCTCTCTATACTCTCGCGAGAGATCATCTTCGACGCCTTCGCCGCGCTTTTTTTATACTTGTTCCTTCGCCTCTCTCGCTCTCCCTCGCCGTTCGGCGATTCTGCGGCGCGCTCTCCTTTTGCTCTCTTTTTCTCGCCGAGCGGAATCCCATTCGTGCCCTTGGGGGGGGGGGGGGGGGGGGAGAGAGGGAGAGAGGGAGAGAGAGAGAGAGAGAGAGAGAGAGAGAGAGAGAGAGAGAGAGAGAGAATGAGCGAGTATTGGAGAAGAGGAGGAATTATTGGAAATTTTTACGCGTAATTTGTCAGGTCTTTTTTGAGGGGATGCACGCGCGCTGTTTACGCGATTCGCGGTGTCGAACGCTCAACGTGCTGCGAGAGCTTCGTGTTTTTTTTTGTTCCGAGCAAGGGGGGAGCGGGCTACAGACGAGATTGAATTGCGCGATTTTCGCAAGGGGAGAGTTGAAAGGTTAACGTTCATCGAACGATAATTTATGTCCTCGCCCGCAGGTTCGCTAAATTTGTTTGTCCATTATTGGAAATATAGGCAAAAGCAATTATTGTGAAAAAGATTTGTTTAAGTAACGGTTTTCGTTGCGAGATGAATAAATTATATAAATGCTCGTGGTTAGTCGAGTATTAAATTCAAAGGATATTCAAAAGGACATTGCAGAGGCAATAAAATCGAGGCAAAATTTATCACATGCTAATTATAAATAGTACGCTAGTCTTGTCAATCGGAATAAATTTCAGCACCTTCTTTACGATTTCCGAATCATTTAACATTCATTTCTGCAGTGATTAATAATCATTTTATTTTAGAAAGTATAATTTCATAATACTTCATAAATCATTATTCATTATTTTTTTTTTTAATCTCGTTGGAAACTCACTTTTATAATTTTCTTTTTAATACGTATCCGCTCTTATAGGAAAATTATCAGTTATTGGCTAACGAGCGGGGATTTTTCAACTAAAAATTGTGCCTGCCAGTAAGGAGCGCAAAAATACTCTCCATTTTTTCGTCAGGGTAATAAACCGGTTGCCGCGAATCAGCTGCTACTGGTCACCTGCACGCAGAATCGCAATTTTATTATTACGTTATTAGATAGTATCTGCGCTGCGGTCATTATTTATATTATTTAGCACTACCCGTATATTTAAGATTTCCTGCAAAACTTTACATGGCGTGTATCGTTTAAAATTTTTAACAAGTCGTTTTTTCAATGAAGATGGTAAATGTACCTATAGGTTTTAAAGTGTTATAAAACGTAGTCACTATAGTATAACACAAGAGACTAAACGCTGCTTTTCAAACAGCAAATTGACTTCAATTATCTCACTCCGCTGTTTCAAATCCATTTGTTCGAAACACACGAATTCCACAAAAATCAAATCAATTACCGTTGCAAATGAAGCGCTCGAAAATGCCAATTTTACCGATAATTTACAGCACGCGCACAAAAAAAAGACCAGTGTGCTTATAAGTACTCCCTTTCTTTCTTTCCGCGGTTAAAGAGAAAAAAAGCTGCAGTTTTAGAGAGAATATTTGGCTTTCAGTAAGCAATATTGAAATCCCGGCCAGTCCTCGATTCCGCTCGGCTAACACTCATCCCTTTATCCTCGCTCTTATACTCTCTTTTGCCCTCCCTCCCGTTTATTATTTTTTCGCTCTTTATTATTTATTTGCCCGCGTCTATTAGCGTTTCTGGCTTTGAATGAATGGCAATTGAACGTAGCTCGGCCGCCTTTGTTATTGTTTTCTCCAATTACGTCTCTCCCGTTTGTTTATTCGTTGTTTTTTTCGAGTCTATATACTACGCGTGCGCGCACGCTTGGACGTGTATTATAGTATATGTGTGTACGTATATGTATACGCCCGCTCTCAATTAGCTCCGGCCTCTCTATTCATCGACTTGCTCGTTTTTGCTCTCTCTCTCTCTCTCTCCCGAGCGCGCGTCTCTACATATATAGCTATATATAAACTAGTATCTGAACGGCTAGGCGTTCCGCGTGAAATGCCAAGAACGCGGCGACGTTCCCGTACGGGTATATCCGCGCGCGCGCGCGCGTCTATAAAGCGCGCGTATAATGCCGGCGAAGCGAGTTTTTACCATTTTCGTCCTTGGGCTTTCGTCGCCGAGAGACAGAGAGAGAGAGAGAGAGAGAGAAAGAGAGGGATAGAGAAAGGCTTTTTCTATCTCTTGCTTGCGGCTGCTGCTGAGCGGGAAATTGCATCTAGTCGGTCGCAAGGCACTTTTTTTTCTCTTCTTTCTCTATCTTTCTCGTGGCTGTGTCCGTTGGCTTGAATCCTTTAGGTGACGTGGACGAAAGAAGAGGGAGCAGAAGAAGAGGAGGCGAGAAAAAGTCCGAGCAATTTCCGCCTGCGTTTTGCTCCGGTTTTAAAGGCGCGGCCTCGAGGACTTGTATCTCCCTTTTTTTCCTCTCTCTCCCTCTCCTCCGAGAGGGAGTTGAAGAAGTTTGTAATTGTTTAGGCAGTCTCTATTAAGCTTTGCATTTTTCAGAGCTGATTAAGAATTCATTCGAATTTTCCCTGTTTTTAATTATTGCGCTAAGTTTATTTTACGATCCTTTGTTCGGCATTTTTGGTTCAATTTTATGGAGGCCATAGTCGTAAAATTATGTTGACTTTATAATTGGTCGTTATTTTATAAAACTGCATTAGATTGGTATACAAGTATACAGTGTAATAAGGTACTTGTTAAATTTAACATTGTCCTATCGTATATTTGAAAATTCAGATTTAAAAATCGTAAAATATAAGATTGCATGTTAAAACACATTGATTTTATTATTTTATTTTAAAGAATACATATAATAATACAACAAAACCAATTCACTGAAAATCATGAAAGTTTATACATATACTGTTTAAATAAGCTTCGATATAAATTGAAATGTACGCTTACCGAGAACTCGTGAAATTAATTTCACTGGGAATAATAAAATTAAATGTCAAGAACACATGTGCTGTGTTGTACTGTCGATGCGAGATAATAACGGAAAGAGAAGAACGCAAGGATCGGTATATAATAATGGTTATTATGCTCGAATCTTAAGCGCCATTGTATTGCGCTTCGAAAGAATTTTCCTTGATATTTAGTCGCAGCATTCCTCATAATTTACAGTAAGGATCTTGACCTATAAAAATCGTATCATTTTTTATGTCTATATATGTTTGCATCGCAATTATTATGCTGACCTTTGACAAATGTATAATTAAATACAACTTTTATCAACATAATTGTGCCAATATCTTAAATTTCAATTCCACAAAAGTATTGTAAAAGCTACGAGATCAAACCACGCGGTTTAATAACATCCAATCTCAGTATAACTTACCATATACATAACACGCACATACAAATACATTATCGAAGGAAGAAAAAAAGCTCAAACTCATTTTCGAAATTACTATCCTCGAGCGTGAAGAAACCTTCCCCACCTCTCTCGCATCTCTAAAACACAATGCGATGCAATCCTTTCCAGACACACTCACACACTGTGTACCGCCCCCCTCGCTGCATTTACAAACGATCTCTCGCCGCGAGCATCGACATCTCAGGCCTCACTTCAAAAGCTCGAATAAATCGCACGCGTCGCGGCCCAAAAGCGGCGCGGAACATCAATCCGTCGCTCAACGTCACGCGCAGTACACCTCAAAGACCTCGCGACAGCCGCGCACGCATAAGGCACACACGGTGCAGCGACGTCGCGAGATACGCACCGCGGCTCGCATGTGCACCGAGGGAAGGAGAGAGAGAGAAACAAGTGCGCGGACCGGTATTTCGCGCGAGAGGACACGCGTGCACGCGGGATACGCTTGCGTGCTTGTATATATACGTATAGTCCGTCGGGGGAATGTCTGTCCGTATTGTCCAGCGAGCGCGAGAGAGTGAGAGACGACGGAATTACGGGCTTTCCGTTTGATATTCTAATTTGAATACGCCTTGGCGCGATCGCATGCCAGCGCGCGTTTTATTTACACGCTTCGAGCTGCCGGCGATCGGAATTCTCTCTGTCTCTCTCTCTCTCTCTCTCTCTCTTGCACGCGTTCGTGCACTTTTTTCCACTCGCGGCTTTTTTTTGCTCTCTCCCCGCGCGCGCGGACTGTTTGTTGCGCGTGGGCATTTGCATTTTTCCTACTCTCTTCGATTTTCTCTGTATTTTGTGGGCAGGAGTATATACAGCGAGCGCATCCGAAGGTCTCGTTCTTTTTTACTGCACTTTATGGGTCTTATAGGTTCGCGCGAAGGGGGAAGAGGAGAAACAATTTGGCGAGCTGCGGTTATGCGGGATTTGTTTTCGTCGTTCGTTTTGCTTTTCCGCGCGCGAGCAATTTTAAAAAGTAGTCGAAGGACAGAAACGTTATGCAAACGTTATGTAAAATGCAGTCGAAGGTATACATAATGTTTTATATGTGTGTAGAGTAAATAAGCACAAGCGCGACGGAAAACAGCTTTTTGTGGAAGTGGCGTGCCATTGAATGGTGTAAAGTGTAACAATATAACTGAAACACAATTATATTTTACTCTAAAAGTTCCAATTTTATTTGACAAATTATTTATTTTCTTATTTGAGCTTCCCGAATCTTGAAATAGTTCGTCTATTTTTATCCGGAAAAATGACGAGTGTGTATAATTGCGGGCTATAATTGTCGAGGAACCGTCTTGTTTGTTGATTTAACTGATGTAATTTATCGATGTCATAATCCATTATGACATATAATTGCATCTATTAAGTCTCTTACATAAACATTTCGCTCATAAGTGATTTCCAAATATTTACAGTCGTATAATACAAACTTTTTTAAAATTAAGTCATGCAGTTTACCTTCTCGATGCCAAATTAAGTCAAAATTTCGAAATTCAATAAATCAACGCGCGTCAAACTGCACATTCTCTCCTTTTGATATCAAAAACGTTAAAATTCATCGTCTCGACGTTCTCTATCCCTAAATAAATCACAAAAATAAACGAAATTAATGAATCTCTCCTGTCAGCCTGATTTGTTTATTTACTGTGTTGTTTTTTCCATATCGCATCGATTTCATTAACGAGGCACAGGCCGAACACAAAAATATGTTCCTTGTCTCTCTCTCTCTCTCTCTCTCTCTCTCCCCTGATCCCCATTAGTCATCCGCGCCCAATTGACTATTTCCGCGCCGAAAATATTATTTCAAAAAACACTTTCCCGCACTCGCCGCAAAAAACAGAGAGAGAAAAGAGACGGGTAATTAATACATACATAAGTACCAGACGGAAACGCAGCGCACGTGCGAGATTAAAGAAAAAAAATTCCATCTCGCAACGTCAATATTTATAGGCTGCTACCCTACAGCAGCAGAAGCAGCTCTCGCCTGTCGTCCCTCCTACTCAATAAAATTGTCGCTTTCAATTAGCGCATTGGCGTTTATCCTTATAACCGGGGCAAAAACCACCGGCCATTATCTGCGTCATTATTATCATTACGAGTGGTTGTAGCGCGCGCGGCTCTCGGAATGAAATTCGTGCCTGGAAAGAAATCGCGGCGGTCAGAGAGTAGGCCTATACGTATATAGGTATAGTATATACGCTCGGCTCGTTAACGGCCGGCCGCAGAGGCCATCCTTGCTCGGTCTTCGATCTCTCTCTCGGTCGGTCGGAGGACGAGATTTGTGCGTCGAGGGGCGCGAGCGAGCGAACGCGCGTGGCCGGACGCACCTTGCGGTGGTGTAAATCTTCGCTCTCTCGGGTCGACGCTGCAGAGGGAACGACGATACCTACGCCTATATAGTAGGTAGAGAGATAGAGTATGGGTTGGGACGAAGAAGAACAAAAGTATATGATGGATGAGGGGACTATTGTAATGTGGAAAGTTTTTCGTTTTTCGAATAAAGGGAATATCGTGTTACGGCCGCGGCATTGTGGAGCCTCTAAATACGGTCCTGGGGGATCTTTTCTCTTTGAGCACAATATTATTACTATTTAATACTCTATCTCGCGCATAGTGTTGTGTATAATTTATTATTTGTAATGTACGTGTAATCCTCTTATTTCCCTAATATACTTGTTAATAATATATACGTGTGTTATAAAACTTTCTTTCACCGTGGGAATCTCTGCTAAACGTTTTAAATATTCATCGCTCTGAACCACTAAAGTAATATTTGAAAATTAGACTGAAAGGATTATTAGTCAAACTTAATTTCCCCATTTTGGTTAGGTAAATTATCATTCCAGTTGGAAACGTCAATTTGCATAATTAAAAAAGACTGATTATTATTAAACGGCAAATCGAGTTTTAATCTTTTATATACGATAAAATTTATTACATTTTCGAATAAATAGACACGACGGTGAGTTTTATGAAAACCTTGTAATTATAAAATATTACTTTTGTACTTATATAGACATATATTACATAAAAGTATTATAATTCACAAATGACTATACATTTACCATTACAAGCTTTTATTATCGAATTGGCGCTGCAATAAAAAAAGTCTACATGTACCGCAACTTATCAGGGCCTTAATAAAATTTAATAACGCTTATTGTGCTCCAGTATTCGCCGCCGCGCGGCCTAACCCTCGCGCGTTTTCGCCGCGCGTTACTTTAATGAGCGGTTTTACGAGCTCCGAATAAAACACATCTCGTGCGCGCGCAGTCGTAAATTCATCACACAAATATAATGCTTATATAAAGGCGAATCGAAAGGCCAAACCGAATGGTAACGTGAAATTGAGAGATTAAAATCAGGTTTCGGGCGATTCCGACGACGACGAGGAGAGGCTGAGAGCTGCTAGCTGATCTACTAAATCTATCGGCGCGATATATAAAACCGATGCTATCGAACGCCTCAAAAGAGCGCTTTAGCCCGTTATAAACCCGTATAAATACTTTAATAAGCGTATCGACACTCGAATGTATCCCATATTTTTAGAAAGTATAAAAAATCGGCTTAAAAATGCCTCTCCGCGCGTGCTTATAAAATATGAAAAACAGCCGAGCAAGCGCGCGCCCATGTGTTAGACTCGATGATTAGCCTGTCAAATATTTTATAAACTCCAATTTCCAATCGATAGTTCACCGCGTATATATCCGAAACACAGTTATTTTCGACACATTCCCGCGCGTGCGTAGTGTAGCAAGCGAGAGAGGGAGCAAAGGGAGAAAAAAGAACGACGTCGCCGCGCGACTCGATCGAGAAAACAATGCTCCAAACCCGCGACATATATATGTATATACATACTGTCGAACGCGGCAAACAAATGCCATACATCTTATCGGCATCGAGGCGCGCGCGCGTGCGCTTGCGTATCTTTTACGACTCTCGTCAGCAGGCCGTTTAAAGCCCCACTTACGACGTCAAATGAGGGAGAAAGTAAAAAAAACGACGACAAATATACACCGCTAGCTACTACGTACATATACGCGCTGCTACTACTACTACGACAACACGGAGATACACGTATATACACGCACGCACTGTACTTGCGCAATTATTATTGCTCGAGCGAGCACAGAGCAAAGCAGAGCACTGGCCTTTTCTCCGTATAGTGCAGGCATAGTAGCAGCAACAGCGCGCGTGCCGCGCGGTATATATACACACTGCTAAGCGGAACGATTATTATTTCAGTCTCTGGCGTTCTAGCATGTCCCCCTAATTATTCGGAGAGTTCCCGGTAATTAGACTCGTGCTCTCGCGAAAGTCGAATCGGGCCAATTAAATCGTCGCGTGGCTGCTGCCGCTGCTGGCTGTGCAACGCTTTGTCATCCGCGAGCGCGCGCGCGCCATTATGAATGCTTTACATGCGCCGTTTCGGCTAATCGCGCGTGTATGTGTGTGTCTTATAACTTTCGCGCGCTTGTTAGGCGATTTGTCAAACGATGAAACTTGAATTGGGAAAGCTGCCGCGAGGTGGTTATAAAGACTGTTATTACCCGGGATATGTGCGGTATTGAGCTTTTAAGGCTCGGATTTTGAAGTTGACATATGTTGATTCGTTTTTAATTATACAGGTATACGCGTTTTTTGTATGGCAAATGTACATTCAGAGATAAGTTAGCAAATGTGAATCGCGATGATTAATGAGATTCCATTAAGCGGTTGCACGGTTTAATTGATTTGCCAAGTGCAGGATCTTCGAATAGATTGATATGTCAAAAACGAAAATAATATTTATTTGTGCGCGCATTTGCGATCATTTCTTTATAATTTATGCGCAGAACTTATTTACATATAGATGATTATCCACCAAAAATAATACACCAGTTACTCGATACTTATATAAAAAATAATGTAAAATTGAAACAACATTAAATTAGTTGACCATATCAGATTAAAATGTTCAATAAAACTATTTCCCTCAAACAATGTAAATGAAAGCAAAAGCATATCGCTCCAAAATGTTCGCAAATAAAAAGACCGATTTGTTCCTCCCCCGAGCAGTAGCTCCCCCGGCGTTACATCAAAGAAATTAAACGCGAACAAACGAACGTAATTACGCAACAAAGTCGCGATTACACCGTGAAACTAAAATCTCCCTCCCGCTTTCTCTCGTTTTTACCCCAACCCAGCGCTCTTTCAATTAAAAAGGCGCTATCTACGTGTACACACATACACACAGAACCCTCGCGAAAAAGCTCACGCGCCGGCGCACCCAGCGAATAAAAGAGCCGGAAGACAGCTAGCGGCCGGAAAAGAGGAGGCGGAGGAGGGCCCTAACGAGATTACTTTTCAATCACGCTTATCTCAACACGCGGAAATGCGCTCACGCGCACGCTCGCGCCCTTTCATTCCTCCCGCGTTCGTTCGCGGCCCTTTGACCAATCGCGCGCGCCGTTCACGCTCGCCGGTTCGTCACAAAAGCATCAGCGCCGAAATATCTCATCTCCCGCGCATGCACGCATAATCCGCAAGAAAAACATATCACGTGCACTGCTGCCGCTGCCGCCGCCAGCGAAGTTTATGTAGTTCAGCGGAATGCGCGTTGTATTGCTTATAGTCTCGAGCGCGCATGCTGTATATACATGTGTAGACGCGAAGGGTGCGCAAGGTGGAGTCAGTTTTGCGGAAAATCGCCTACGAGGGGAGCCGC
>JAPYZO010005668.1:0-10714 GCA_030522905.1 Torymus flavipes | reverse complement strand
CGGTTCGACACTTGTGTGAGAAGTTGATTTTCTCCTCGTGTGACCTTTTCACCCTCGCTTCGCTCGGGTGCTAACAGTCACACGAGAAGAAAATCAAATCGTCACACTAGTATCGAAATATACTATTTCGTAATTTAGAATTTCGAAATTAAGAACAATCTGCATTAGCATATGTCGAACTGAAAAACGTCTATAGTTGATTTCATTTTTAAAGTGAATCGTCTAAACTCTGGCCCCCCCCCCCCCCCCATTAAAGTCAAATCCAAGCTTACCATCGGATAGCCAGGGAAAAATCCTGAGCCCTTAGTAGTTTGTGTTTTTTTCTCATTCAAGATTTTGGAGTTGTCCAGCTGTACCAGGACTCTGGATTCCCAGATAACGCCTTTCGGACATTAGGACTTTCTATTTTCATTTCTTTCTCTACTTTCTCAATGTAAGAATTTCAATAAAATAGCAAAGATTTTTAAAATTATTCAAAGTTAAAAGTAAGTACAAATTTTCAATAAAGAGCTTATAATATTTTTTAAATACTTAAAATAATTTTTAAATATTTATAATAGTTTTTCATAATACTTCTTAAATATTTATAATAATTTATAAATTAATAGTATATTACACACCTAGGAAGGAAAAAACTGGCACAGCGCACAGCTCGTGTAAATTGACATCCGAGCCAAAGGCGAGGGAAAGGCGAGGGTGGCAAGCACGAGATGTAGGCTGGCCAATTTTACTCCCGTGGAGCATATACTATTTTTCTTCACCTCGATGCCGAAAATGCCATATTACCGTTTCGGAGCCAGGTGGGAATAAGGCACTTTCGGCCCGGTGTGAGGAAAATACTTTTAAATAACGAAACTTATATATTTTGTATTTATTAGAACATTTTATAAGATATGTACAATTGCTATATGAAAATCGTTAATTCTTTAGAAGAAAAATTATTCATAATAAAAAATTCCGTTTAATAAAGCCTTAACAAATATTGTGTCTATCACTCAAGATGCGCAGACAAAATAAATGAGGCGCCAGCAAAAAGACGCACACGACACCGCAAGACCAATTCAGTGTATTATTCAGCGACGGCAGTAGTGCAACCCGCAGCTCAGACAAAGGAAATTATGCTACCACTGAAAAAGGCGAACAGCTCTCTCTATATACATATATATAGTAACATTTCTCTGCCTGGATCAATCACGAGGCCGTGTCGGGCGCGCATAACGACGGGCATCAACTGATGACACATTTTAATATCTTAAAAACGAGCGAAACGGCAGGTGCACGCGTCACACAAAAGAGCTGCCTCTCTTATCACTTCGAGATCCCGCGCGAAACGCGACAAAAGAGCGCGCCTCGCGCATTATTTCGGATTTTCCCCCCTCCCTGAAACGGGAGCGACTGTTTAGAGCAAAGGAGCTGGCGCGCGTCCCCAGGTGACGAGGAGGAAGAGGGAGAGCGATGATTAAGCCCTCGCATTTTAATCAAAGGATCGGAGTGAAAAGTCTTGTCGGGAATATAAGGATGAGAGACGCAGAAGAAGTCTCAAGCTAGGATTGCGCGAGGATATAAATCGAATGGAGGCTGAGCGATAATTCGCGATATTTGCCGTGAGGCAAAGGTAAAGGCGAGATTGTAATTTTGTATTCCGCGAGACTGCGCGCCGCCTCGTGGCGCGCGTTTATGTAACAACGCGAGAGGGATGATTTCCGGGATTCCGAAGGACTCTCACGATCTCTCTCGAGCGTTTTTGCATTATGTAATTTTTATGGGAAAAGCGAGAGAAGAGGATTGATGAACGCCTTAGAAGGGCGTTTGAGAAAAAATTGATTGGAACGGTAAAAATTGAGTTGCTGAGGTGATGAAAGAGTGACGACTGATTTCAAGGGATCTTGTAAAGTAGAAAGATAAAAGAGGATATAGGTATTGAATGTTGCATATTCTGGATAAAAACACAGTTTTTGAAACAAAATTATTTAAAATATATAGCAGTTCAGAAGAATGTCATGTAATCTTTTTCTTCATTTAACAATTTTATAAAGCATTTCACTAATTTACAAAAAGACTTTTTTTACTACAATACTCACCTCGAACAGCTTCCAGAAATTTGTGTGAAAAAAATAAGAAAACGGCAAAATAAATGTACAAAATTCTGATAAATTCCCACACGACCGAAAATATCGTCGATGTCTGCATTGAACCGCGCATAAAGCATCAGCGGTAATTAAAATCTCTTCTTATACCGCGGCATAAAACGAAAAGGAAATTGGTTAAGGAAGGTCGATAAAAACTTTTCTCCTCCTTCGCCTCCTTCCCCTCGCCCAACTTTCCTACGACCTCCACACCCTCTATTTCACTCCATTTTATATAGCGCGGGTGCGAAACACGAGGTCTCGCGCGCCCCCGGCGTGACCCATACATTATGCACGGACTAATGCTGTTTTTATTCAACGGTCCCGTGTACACACATACACACACTCGACGCGCTTTACGACGGCGTAATTTAATTTTTCAAATTTAAGGAGCCCCGTCAGCCATTCTTCTTGGCGACGCACGCGCGCGGCAACGGTGGCCTCGCCATACTTCATTGCGGGACAAAGATTTTTTCATGAGCTGCTGCTGCTATTCCTCCCGACGTCGGCGTAGAGGCAAGGAGGCGAAACTTTTAGTTTGTATTTATGTAACGGCTGCCTACAAAATTGAAAATTGTGAAAGAATTGCGAGTGAGGCCAGGGGCTACGTGCATCCGAGAGAGAAAAAGAGACAGGAAATTTTCCTACAGTTTTGATAGATGAAACTGCGATGGAGGTAGATGATTTTCTGTGCTCCAGTTATTGTGACAAAGTTAAATAGAGTTAAAGAGTAGATAACGTTTTAATAGCGAACTTGTTGTAGAAATTGTATTTTCCGAATTCAAAAACCAAGAAATTTGTAAGGGAAAACTAGAGTTCTTTTTCTATGACAACTAAAATCTACAAGGCTAAGGGCTTGGAAGTCTCCTTTAGTAAAGAAAGAAAATGAAGAAATGAACAATAACAATGCTTTAACGATAAAAAATACTATATTTAGCGAAAAAATATTGAAGTCGAAGAAGGGGGGGGGGGTGCAATGTTTAGACAATGCACTATAATATTGAGTCAACTAACGAATTTTTTAAGTTCGACATTATGTGTTGCAGATTATGCTTGATATCGAATTTTTAAATAATGAAGATCATATTTTCTAATGTGCCAATATAATACTATCTAAATACGGATAAAACTAGTTATAAATAATTGATTTTGAAATATCTTTATTTTATCTTATTAAATTCTGTTTGTTTCATTTAAAAATTCTATTTCCAATCCAATCTATTACACCGTTGTTGAACTCAAAAGAATCATTAGTTGACTTTAATTTAATAGTATATTTGTCTCATTATTTTGACAAAAATACATAGAAAACTATCGAGAAACGCAAATAATAACTTTTTACATGAACTTTTCTGCAAATTTTAACTTAATTTCTAAAAAGAAAAAAATTATTGACTTACATTAAAAATATACTAAATTTACAAACCATTTCAAAATTTTTAATTATTTACACATTTTGCCTACTTCTTATTATTTCAAAGAATACAGTGGATTGTTCGACCGTTCACTTCTGAACGCAAGAACGAAAACCCTCACTGTCCATCAACGCATCCGCGGATTTTCACCTCCTGCTTCCTCGGCTTCATCGGCGTCACTTCCAATTTCTCGTTTTCCTCACGTCAGCGCCGCTGTCGCAGTAACTAGCGGCTGCAGTAGCAGAAGCCATGATGGGTAGACGAGTTTCATGAGCCCACAGGGTCTCGTCAACTCGTCCAAGCTTTCCGCGAAAGAAACAGAGCTCACCGAGTCTTGACTTTTTCTAACTTGGTTAAACCGAGAGAAAAAAGCGGAAGTAAAAAAAAGAAACAAATTTGGATTCTGACTGATTCTTAAGATTCGTAGGTTTCAGTTACAGCCGTATACATGTCAGATCTTGGGTTTATATTCACATTTTTAAAAATGAAAAACTTTTTAGATTAGAAATATATTTTCTTTCTGAAAACTTTATGTTGAAATAAACAAAACCTTAATTAGCAATTTTTTTTTAAATAATAAGATAATTAGATACATTTTTTAAGCAAAAAATCAAATTTTTTAATTTTATTTTAATTATTTAGTAGTTCTATAAATACTTGAGTTTCAAAGTATAATATTCGTGCTTTTTCAAACCATCAATTACATCGAGCCTTTAAATGAGCCACTACTTTCGGCCATCATTTTTTTAAGAGATCAAATTTGTTCCTATTATGTTATAAATAGCTCGAAACTATCCAAAACCGATACCATTATAAGTCAATTTCGTGTCTATTTACTGGATTTTTTTACCTGATAAGTACGCCTAAAGTGTAAACTGTTAGGAGGCCTAGCTAATTTATTTCAATCCCTTTGATTTTCATTACTCTGACGCACATCTTAAACGTAAAGAAATTACGTCTGCAGAAACACGTACACATATATATATACAGCGGTCAATCAGGAACAATTTATTGTCCCTTTGCCATTTTTCTTTTGAGCTGCAGCTCTAATTATACTGACGATTTCTGCTGGCGAAGTCGCTCGAGCACATATATACGGAGAAAACTCGGCGTCGAAGTTTTTAATATTTCTCATAAACAGACTACGACGACGTCGACGCCCTCTCCCTCTCCCACCTCTGGGACGGAGTTTGAATTAGCGGAGACATATTCATACGAGGAGTTTGCTTCGAGAGGGTCGTGCTCCTCCGAGGGCACTCCGTCATCTCCTATGTGTACGCCCTCGGGGAGGAAAGACGAAAGAGAACGAGAGAGTGAGAGGAGGCGACATTTCCGGGGCTCATTAATTAAGTCTTTTTGCCGGCGCCCGCTCCGTTTCTGACCCTCACAAGTGGAGGAGGCTTAAAAAGGCGAGCGCAGAGCTGGTATACTTGATAATGTTAAATAGGGCCTTTGTGTACGCAGTTCTTGTGTATGTTTTTTCAGGAAAAAGGATTCATTTTTGTTAGTTAAAATGGTAGAGAAAAATTCGTAACGCTAATGAATTGTATTAGAGAGGGTTTGTGTAATCTAGATGTGAAGCACTTGTCGAAAAATTATTTTGTTAATTAAGAAATAAATGTAAATTATATTTCACGTAAAATTTTTCGATTAGTGTGGTTGGAAAAAATATTAAAATAAACATTATGGTAAAAAATGAACATTAACTAGTTTTCCTCTTCAATTTTTCTGAATATTCTGGAATACTTATTATGTAATTTAAACAAGATTTACTAATTGGTAGACTTTAAATTTCATTAAAATATGTAATGTAGTAAAATTTTGGAAAAAAGAATTTCCAGTCCCCCACACTCTTTTACGTGAAGTTGTAACTCCTATATACTTATATTTTATAGATTTCCAAAGATACATGATTTGAAACCATATATTCATTCTAATTCTCAAAATTCTATACACAATAATCTACGTAAAATATTTAAATGTCCGACAAAGTTGTTTCATGAGACGATTTGATGATTATCCAATGATTAGATCAACTCCAAAAGATAAATGTGAAAGGGCTTTTTATACATCTTCAAGATGCTTTATAAAATTTGGATTTCTCAATCATCAACGTGCACCAGATTTCATCCTTGAAGCATCTAACGCTCTGCCAATCGTCCATCCCACGTCCATCTCAACACTTTCCTCGCAAGATTTCCCAGCAGTGGCCACCCGCACGTATACGGTCAATCGTAATCCCAAGGACCTCTCAATCAGCCGCAGCTACTCTTGTAATATTAATAATCTACCAGTAGGTACGCGCTTGAGCCTTCACGACATTATCTTGTTTGCATACGCGCGAAACACGCTCACCTCCGCCGTTGCAATTCGGTTCTGCTGCAGGTGTCATGTTCGTCGCACGCTCGCGCAATTCCCTTATCCCTTAACAATTTGCAGATGGCATGTCGAAGAGGGAGGCTCTAGCGCGCGCCCGCGCTTCGGGACCGTCTATTTCGGGGGGACTTGCAGTGTCAGGGATCTTATTTGCCTGCTAATGCGTTCCCGTGTACGAGAGAAGGTTTCGAGGAGAGGGAGTAAGCGCGGGTATGCGTGTGTGTGTGTACGTGTGGAGTGCATGTCGCGGTGATTCCGCGGTATAGGGTTAATTATTCTTGGGAGGGTCGACGCGAGCTCGGCGAGTGTGAACTCCGTTGAATAAGATATGTGATACTGCAAAAGATTAAATGTTAGATGAAACGGTTTTTTCTTCAAAGGATACTTACAATAATGTATCTAAAAAAATTAAGTGAGAAGTAAATGTGACAATTTATTTGAAGGTAATTCAAGCAAATACTTTATGTCTTATAATCTTTTAGAATAATATCTAATGTTTTACGGTCAATTTATTTTTCATTTAATTTGATTTATTTTAATGTTTTTATATTGGGTTTTAATTCTCAGAAAAAGTGCACATTTTTACATGTAATCTCCGTGGTAGTAAATAACCCTATTCCATTGAACAATAATAAACATCTCTTTTAATTTTTCATTTCTCTATGTTATTCTAGTAATTTTCAGTTTCATTCTTGTAAAAAAATGTATGTTTGGAATAAATTGAAGATTTTATGTTATATAATCTAATAAAATATCCACGGAGGTTGCAAGACAGAATCTGCGCACTTCTGTTGAGAATAACCCACATATTCTCATGTTCATATATTATTTCATAATTAGATTAGATTCATCTTTCCGTCCATAATAGAGTAATAAAACGAAAACCAAAACATCGAATAGAATATAAAAAATAAATTATGCAAACATATATCAAAATTAATTTGTTTACTTTAATTAATTAAAATATCTTTAATTTCAATAAATCATACAACTTTGAAAGATTCCGAATTTATTATCTTTTGTGTAAAATCCAGCATGAAATATCTATTAGCAAAGCAATCACTGTTTCTCTCTTAAATTGACTAGTACTAAGAAAACATTTCCACGCATAGGCAAACGACACTGAAAATTGCTTTCTATCCTCTACAACAAACTAAAATAAAATAAAAAATAGAGCAGAGAAAAAGCCGAAAGGTCAGCGTTTTTGGCTGTATGCGCGCATTGGCCGTGGCCCTTTCGCCCGCGCGCGAACGAAACAAACAATATGTTAGCGACCCTCGGCGATATTTCGAATTTGAATTTAAATAACTTGGCAGGATCGGCTCGGGGACTCTGGGACCGCCGTGCACGGGTGTACCAACTCGTTCGCTTTTCCCTCCTCTCCCTTTCTCGCTCTCTATCTCCCTGTCTCTCTCTCTCTATCCCTCTCTTTTCGCCACTTTCACCCTCTCGCTCTTTCTCCATCAAATTTCTGCGACTTTCCCGTTCTTCGCCTCTCTCTCCTTCCCGCTCGCTCGCTTTATTTTTCGCGCTCGATTTCTCTCGTTCGCTTTCCTCGGTCGTCCTCCGCGCCCGGCGTGGTGTGCGGTTTTAGTGTGGGGAGGGCGCCGTCCACGGAATAGCAAGAGGAGAACTGGCATTGCTAGCTCGAGAGGTGCATGTGATTATAAAGCGAATTTCGAGTGGAGAATGGATGTTTTATAGTCTGTAGAGCAGTGTACGAAATGTCGCTTCAAGAATAAAATATATATGGAAAGGTCTGAACTTAAAGATAGTGTAAAAGATATTTTAAACAGAAGTATCAATACTGTTCTGCATTAAACTAAACTCGCGACAGGTGAATTCAAAATATAATAATAAAGCACAAAATACTTTAAAGTGACATTGACTGTCACGACGTTTAATAGCACCTTGCTTGAAGATTACGCAAATGCTGGTATTACTTACGTGGTAATTGAATAATAAAGTATGAAAAAATATTGGATGAGCAAGAGGCGAACACACTGACTCGTAGTTTCTAGTCTCGTGCTCAACGACGGAGCTAACGTCGCGATGCCATGACAAGTGCATCGCGAGTTAGTTGTTCTTTTGCTGACTCGGATGATGACATTAAGCATTCGTGTATCACTTGTGTTCAATCATCATCCTCGCTAGAAAAATTCAACTTTCTTTCCTATAGTTGCATAATGTATACTCTTCTTTCTAGCAATGATTTCTACTTGTTCTTCAAATTAATCGTATTCGGAGTAACTATATGTCTAAAATTAATAGTAATGAATTTATATGAACCCTATTTTTTGTGTTCCGAGTATTTATAACTAATATGTATCGGTTACAAATATCAATAAAATATTGTTAAAAAAATATTAAAATCTTCTTGAAATAAAATAAAGTAAATAAAAATGTATAGGTGTATTTAACACATAAATCCAATTAGATTTTTTTTTCAAACAACTTATTTATTTTGCATTCAGGTACAAACAATAACTACAAGATATACTTTTACAATTTCTTATAATAAGTATTCGACTTTTTTGGGCACAGGACAAGCTTTCTTTGTACAACTAGCATCTCTGCCATTCTTAGCGCAATTACAGTCATTACACTTCCAGTAGAAATGTCTTCCAGCTGGACATGCATTTCCACTTTTCCAATTGACTAAAATTATTATAATAAAGTTATTAACATATAATTTAAAAATATTGTATAAATATTATTTTAATTAATATGCTTTTCATTTGTCAATTTGAGAATGACATAAATACTTTCTTCATTAATCATCTTATATTATTACATGTTTTTAATAATTAAATAATTGAAATATAATTGAATTAATAACATTTAAACAGTATTTCTATAACCATATAGTTTTAAAAGTTAACTTCAACTTACCAATCTGAGGAACTTCCGGACACCCCATCAATGTACATAGTGCATGTTTACCATCCATGCAAGAGCAGCGATTGCAATCTAAGTAAAATTCATCCGCTGGACAATTGTCCTTCGGGTTAACTAAAAATCATGTTACAAAAATAATGTCGTCTTCACAATATATAAAACAATTTTTTATATTTATCCGATAAGAAGAATAGTTACAAATTCGTGGAAGATCGTCGTACATCGGGCCAAGTCTATACCATTGATCTCTGACTACAAAAATAAAATTTTATTAATTTACTGCTGACTCCATAATATTTTGTTATTTTTTAATGGTTTTACCTGGATTTTCATTTTGAGCAAAAACGGACGAAACTAAAAATCAAAATAATTGGCTATATTCCAAAATTGTTTTGAACCGAATAAAATGCTTATGATTTATATAGTATAAATGGTTACTAAACTTACCAAATACTATAGCGAAGTAAGTAATTACAGTAAATTTAATCATTTTGAAAAATTACGACTTGTAGGCTGAAAGGATATCTTGTAAAAGTAAAATTTTACATTATATTTTCGCATTTATATAGTAAATGCAGCAAAAAACAATGAGGAAATCCTTATCACAAAGACAATAAAATTTTATGTAAGTTCAACGCCAATGTTAAGTTCACTTTAAACACGTTTCTTGTGAATTGTATTAAGTGAAAAACAATTCTTTTATTCTTTAATTGTTTTCTACCGATGAAATACGTGAATAATTTAAAAATAATTATTAATGATTATTTATTCTTAATTATCAGGTACCTAGAGGGTTAAGTAATGTCAGATGTTCATAAACATACGAAACTTGAGTAAACATTTTTATTCTTCCAGCATTTTATAAATTTTTTCCGCTTTCTGTGTATGCAAAAGTTAGTAAAGCACTAAAGTTTATAAATAAGCATAGAAACATATATTTAAAATTGTTAAATAAATAATTTTAAATAAAAAATTGTGTCTGTATACAAACATTTTTTATTTATCACTAAATTAATAAACATTATATTTAAAAAATAACTATTTCACTACATTTCAATGAGAAATAACATTAAATTTATTTTTCGCATTACTTCTGATTTTGTTCTCAAGGTCGCCGATCATGAATATGCTGTCCTAGATTTTATATTTACATAATCATTATGAGTATCTATGTCGCAATTCGTATCTTTTTGTTGCAATTTAAATCTTAAAATTCTTTAGGACTCATTATGTTCATTTAAATTTTAATTCGTTTGATTTTCAAAAAAGTTTTTAAACTATTGAAGATAAAAATGATTGTCGATGATGTAATAATATAGACCTACTTCACGATTACATATCCCAGAAATTTTAGGATCCAACTGTTACATAAAATAATTGGCGTCAATCAGATAATATGTACTGCGGTAACTTATAGCAAATAGTATGTGGTAAAATTACATAGAAATAATACTCACAGTCGCACATTTGTCGCATTTGCACTTGTATCGTAATGTACTCTAGCTACTTTGCGGACATATATTGAAATGTAGTATGTGTATAATTGACGGTAGTCTATATTGTTAAATTCATACTTATTTTACATTATTGATATTTGTTTTGAAAAGGGGTACACAAGGAGTAACCATAAAATTAACAAGCTATGATTGTATATCTTAATTTACACGTTCTCAACAGCAAGATTTTTGTCATTGCCCAAAATACCTTTAACGGAAAATTTAGTTTCTGACATTATAAAATTCAAAACTCATTTGATAATCATTGAATAAAGCAAAGAACAATGGTTTACAAATTTCTTAAGTAGATGAAAAATTATGCATTTTTATATGCAGAATAACAAATTTTTTTTAACACTCCGTGCGCAAAGCTCGATTTCGCACACGCTCTAGTAAAAAAGCA
>JAPYZO010005667.1:0-10029 GCA_030522905.1 Torymus flavipes | reverse complement strand
GACGACTGACTTGGTTTCTTTTTCTTTTCTGTTTTTTTTTCCCCCTTCTCACCCTGCATCATCTGCATATATATATACAGAGAACCAGCTGGAGCAATGGGATAGAGGGCCAGGGGGTTATCCATTCCGCAAGCTGTCTTTCGTTTCGTCATGCGCGCGTATTATACGTATGATTTATATCCGCTGGCGCGCGCGCGCGCTATGTTGCGAGGTCGGAATAACAAACCGCGAAGAATTTCCGAGCCGTTGTCAGCGTCGTGTAAGCGCTTTGAGTTGCGCGTGTGTGTTTACAGGTCTGTGTGTCTGTCTCTCTGTGTGTAGTTATATGAGAGAAAGGAATGAAGGAAATTCGCATGAGAATCGTCGCATCGATCCGACCTGTATGCGCCGCCGTCGTCGTCGTCGAGGGCCTCGTCAGAACGGGACGTAAACGCACATCCCCGCGTGCGCACAGTGTTTTTTTTTGTTATCCGCAGCTGCCCATAATTCTCCCACCCTATTTTCTCGGTTCATCTCTCTTCACTCTCGCACTTGTTTCTCCCTTTTTATCGCTACCTCTCGGACTCACGCGAAACTCACACTGAGCCGCCTTGACCGTCAAGCCACCGCGTTGCCGCTGCTGGCACACACGCACGACTCTACTCCTTTTATCACCCCGTAAAGCACTTTTTCTCGGCATCATCATCTCTCCCTCTCGTTTTTCACTTTTTTCTTTCGGTCACTATACTCTTTTTTACTCCGCTCTCGCGTGTTCTTTCGCCGCTGCGGGAGAGAGCACGCCCTTGCCTCTCCCTTTTGTATATACCTGTCGTTTTTCGCCGCGAGTCTTCCCTTTACGTCGTGGCCGAACGCCGCTTCACATCCCCTTGTGTAACCTCCTCGGGGCGTCGTCTTCGTCGTTGTCGTCGTCTCTTCGACTTACACTTGGCTGCGCTAGCAGCGCAGGTGTACGTGGCATTACGAGAGCCAAGTAGAGAGCGAAAAAAAAAGAGAAGCGGCCAGCTATTGAGAAAGATGTACATATATGCATGGCGTACGCACACACCGACCCTCCGCCGTTCTTAATGCACTATATATCTGCGCACACCTGCGTGTAAATGACGCACCTTTTTCTTCTATTTCTCCCTCTTCTTCTCATTGCTATGTTGTTATTTTTTTTTTTTTAATGGCTAGAGTGTAATTGTAGAGAATATTTGTATATATAGAGATATATATATATTTATACATATTACATGTTGTGTACAGTAGCTACTATATTGTTTAAGTATTGTTTCGTTAGAAATAAACGAAACGAGCGAAAAGTAACCAAAACAAAAAAGAGAAACAGACGAAATTATATAGACGATAGCAATATAATGATGGCACCACGAAGGCCAAACAGTGTGTGATGTGTTAATGAAACATAAGAAGAGAAAGTAAAAAGTACAAGCAATTTGACGGTATACAGAGAATATAAGAGTGATGAAAAAGTACAATATATGTACACACATAATATATAGTGTGTATATTGAGCGACGCACTGTCTCGTCGTCGCCGACTGATCGTTTTACAAGGAACAAAAGAGAATGAAAAAAAAAGCTGAGTAACAGAGTATGTATACGCACATACGTGAAGCGCGCTGAAAGCACGCCCGCGCGTAATAATAATAATAATAATAATAATAATCACGTGTACGGTCAGAACGTATACACGTGATATAGCGTGAGAAAAGCTATAATATATATCACGAGGAGTTTTGCATTTAAGGAGAGGCTGTATTATAAGAGTGCGTGTGAGATAGCCTAGTCGCAGGCCAAGCAGAGAGAAGCTCACCACGAGGCAGAGAAAGAGAAAAAAAATGAGAGAACAATTGTCACAAGCACAGCTTTTTCTTTGTCACTCGCGACTTCTCTCTTCTTGTCCGCCTCGGCCTGTTTGCGTGCACCGTTCGCTCGCTCGCTCGCGTTCTCTCTCTCTTTCCTTCTTTGTTCCACCGCACACACATTTCTCCCTCTCCCTTCCACTCTCTCTCTCTCTCTCTTTCTCTTTTTGTAAAAAATTTAATTACGCACGCACGCACTGGAGGTATGACCGCGGCGCGGTAGAAAGCGAAAGAGAAGTCGACGCGAGTCTCGCTCGCAGTTATGGCTAAATGTTTGTTAATTCCACTGCACTCTCGAGCACCATCCCCAGAGCACCACTAAAAAAAAATCCGCTACAGCACATATACGCACGATGAGCAATTGTAATAAAGCACCACCGCCAGGAGCACATGCACCTGTACCGAGTACCGAGTACTACCACCACAACCACCACCGTCACCACCTGCATCGGGCACCTGCACCACTCTCCGTACCAAAGATCCGATGTACATTGCATTCATGTGTTTATATATACATATTATAGACCTAGATTGATTATATATCCTACATAAGACAGCTAACGATGATGAAACGTTACGCAATATCTAGCAATCTAAGAGCAACCAATGACATGTTAAAAGAGAGAAAAAAGAAAACACACACGTATTATTGTAGCAAGGGCGTTGTTGAAGATCAACGCGCTCGCGCCAATATACATTGATAACACGGCGATATAACGCCAACCACGATGTTGATGAATAAATTCCGTTAATACGGCCTGATTTCAGGACAGCGAAGGAACGCGCTCCGAGGGCAATGACAGCAGCTGCGCAGTCTGAGAGACGAGCGCCCCGAGCACAACACTAGGCCTATTCAAAACCAGCAGCAGCTAAGCAGCAACGCCACTGCTACCACCGCACAGCGCTCGATCGAACGGGCCACGAGCTGTACATAAGGGAACGGCGTTTGATCCGCCGGACTATCATGTTCAAGTGCGAGCGGCGCACCGCGAGGATCGCCGACCGCGAGGGCAGTGCATGTTAAGTGTGGCCCTCCGAGACAGCAGCAGCAAAGCAGCGCAGCTCCACTTGGCTGCAGCCCTTTGAGCCACATCGAGTGTTACCCCCACCCACCCTCTCTCTCTCTCTCCAGTTCTCTCTTCCGGCGAGTTTCGCTCGCTCTCTTCCACCCCCTTCTCAGCGGCTACCAGCGGCGACCAGTTGCCCCATAGCCAGCCGAGCGGAGATCGGAGCGAGGAGGGCGCAGAGAGAGAGAGAGCGCGAAAGAGCTGCTGCTGCACGACGCCGCGGCCAAGTGACACGACGGTGCGGGTGAAGTGAGAGGACGAGTCGGCGAGCGCGAGGGGACTGTCAAGCGGCCCGAGAGCATTCGGCCCCGCTCCGTAAAATGACGAATCGCGTGTTGTGGCTGCTGAGTTACATAGGACTGAGTCTGGCGCTGGCCCTGGGCAACCGGCAGACGAGCGCGACGGAGGGCGCCGCGCCCCGGGCGCTCGGGGCGGCGGAGGCGAGGCCCAGGGGCCTCGGCCACAACTGGCTCGTCTACGACAAGCGCGCCGGGCCCGAGGCGGGCATGCTGCCCGCGGACCGCGTCCTCCTCATCGACGACGTGCTCTCGACGGTGAACAGCTACCTGCGCCAGCAGCAGCGCCACCACCAGGAGCTCGAGGCGGCGCAGCGCAACAGGAACGCAGTCGCCGCCGCCGGATACCTCTACGACGAGGACGAGGACGAGCTGGACGACGAGCTGGCCGCCGCCGAGGACGAGGAGGAGCTGCAGCCGAGGAGGCCGGCCGGCCGGACCTTCGCCGCGCCGGCGGCTATGTACGCGGAGGGCCTCACGAGGCCCAGGCCCGGCTCCTCGCCGCGAGGGCTGCCCTACCAGGCGTCGCCGCCGCCACCGGCACCGCCGGCCGCCCCGCCCTCGGAGAAGCCGCCCGGCAAGAGGAACCAGCAGGCGGCGAAGGAGGCGCAGCAGCAGGCGGCCGCCGCGGCCACCGCGGCGGGGGCCAGCATGGCCTCCCAGTTCCTCAGGTCGGCGAGGGGCAACCGGAATTTCGACGTGCCGCAAATAGGTAAGTCATTTTCTTACGTCCATATACCTTAGAAGCTGCCTACGCTTCGCTCTAAGGGCCGTTTACTTTAAGAATTAACGACAGAATTAAAAAAGTTCGAGGGGGGAGTTTTTTTTTTATATTTTACAGCTGTTTGAAGTCCTCTTTAATGAGTTTTATATAGCTCTGCATTACTGTGCTAGTGAGTACTTTTGGATGCAATGTGTCCGTGAGGGGGGAGTTAATGGGATTAGTTAGTATTTCGTTAGTATATAGGTGGGATGAAAATGTACTTAAAAATAGAAAACTTTTTAGGTGATGAATTATATCTTTCGTATAATAAATGGGTCAATGAAAATGTTTTCATTGATAAACTATAATAATGGAGCGTTTCCGACGTATTATCGTTCAGCAGAATAATTTATCCTGGAAATTCGGTTTCGAATTAAATAGTATTTTACTCAAAGCTTTCCAATATGCGCGGAGATATATATGTACAAGCGTGGGTTTAATTTCTGCTTTTTGAGAATGGCATCGATTCGCCACGGTTGACTCGATCCGCCCTACTTTACGGTAGACTAGTTGTGTATACTTTTTTAAGTGCGCAAAAAAGGAATTAAAAAAGAAACTGAATTAAAGCCGATGGACCGCTACAGCTGCCTCATTTGCATTGTTAAAAGCAAGACAAACTTTTATTTTAGTATACTTATAATTAGAATTTAGAATCATTTTGAGTAATGAAATATTTTACTGCAATTTTTTAGAAAATTGTTGATATCGAATTTCACCTTGCATTTGTAAGGTTTTAGTATTTTTACAACAGAATCGAAGTGGATGTTACGAATTATTGATTAGACACATCTGTAACAGACCTAGTTATGACTTCAACTTCAGAAATAACTCGAAACTGTTCGTGCGTGAAATTAACAATATTTTATATTGTGATTTATACACATACACAAGAGATATAGTATTGAGAATTATTTCATGTTGAAAAATATATGTTGTATAATTAAAACTGATAATTCAATATAAATAATATTTTAACTAACAAACAAACAATTGATTTTATTTTTGACGTTAATTTAATTTTCCGGCACTTATCTCGCAGCTCGTAGGTATCAGTAATAAAAAACTGTACAAGTTACTTTTTTGTTACTGTTTGATAAATTTTCAAAATTTTGTATTTTCAGAATATAAAAACTGTTTAAAACACTTTTGTTTGGTGTTGTTTAATATAACTAGTTATAATAATTTATAACAGAATACAATAGAAATATACTATTTCTTTGAAAACAAGATCCCAAATGATCTTAAGTAATTTGTAATTTCTTTGTAATTTTTTTGTTTTTTATTTAAATTTTTCTGAACACTGTTAAGACTCCTTTATAATTTATCTCCTTTTTATAGTATCTGAAAACATATATAGGATACATAAAATTTGGATAACTCTCAATAACTTGTGGTACTGGGAAAACCTATAGTCAAACCACGTGGGATAAATTGTAATTAGGAAAACCCGCACCGGGATGATTCCGTGGATTGGAATAATTTTAGTTTCCGCCTAAAAGAAATTTTATGGGCAATTAATTAATTAATATTCCATATGCTATTGGAAGCCACGTTAGGATAAAGTGTTAACTTCCACAAAATCGAAAAATGGTAAAATTTAATAAAGTAAGTAGTAAAAACGCGATTTCATCCGACATTCAATAGTAAAAGTTAAAAAATCACTTTTATTATTTATGATTTATATATATATAAGTAAATTTTTTTAACGCCTTAAGTTACTATATATTCTTGGTATAGTTATTATATTGAGTTATATGTTACTCATCAATATTTTATTTCTGGATGATTGGGTTACTTCGGGATTTTATAGAATTTTTCTAGATTTCCCATAAACGATTACTAAATATTTTATTCAAACGTGCTCATAAAAATATCAACAATTTATAAATGTTTATATACGCTAATTCATGTGTGATGATTAGTAACAACTTTCTCTTTTTTACGTTGTAAGAATTAGCCACGCCTAGCAGTCAATCTTTAATATCTCAACAAGTTCAACTTGTTAATTTTCTACTAGTGCCGCTATAGACCCTTTAATTATCGATTTTAGTATACGTAATGAAGTATTGGCCTCTTTCATATTATGTGGTTATTTGATGTTGAATGTTGATAATTTCTCAAATAGGTTTATATTTTATTACCTAAGTTAACTTTATACTAAATTCTATTTTTAAAATGCTATTTTTAACTTGACCACTTTCTATAATAATTGATGCTATTATAGAAATGTTACTAAAGTAATATTTATATATTACATTATAGCATTACAGAAACCTAAAATGATTTTATATTGGAAAGATAAAAGAGAACGACATGTTCGAAGAAGTCTATTTTGATTAGAAAACTTCATAGTTTCCATCGCGGTTAAAAGGTGCAATGAAACAAAAAACGTTTTTCTTTTTACACCGATCGTTAATTACTAAAATTATATGCTATAAAGAATTTACATAAATTTATATAAACAATAAATCAATTATCAAGTTTATGTTTTACTGCTACCGTTGTAAAGAAAATTATTATCTTGATGTTATTGTAAGAATAAAAATTTGAGATTGAATGAACAATGAGAAACTTGTAGTTTTAATATTCTTTTGTTTCTGAAGTTAGACAAGAGTATATTTCATTGCCTGAAATCTATTAATAGTGTTCATCTAATTGAGTAAGTCCACAAACTTTAGAATGGAAATTTAGTAGTGGATTTTCTTATTTTTTATCTTCACTGCACACCTTTGTTATTGCTATATAGAAATAAATAGTTTCTCAAATTAAATAGTTTGAAAACAGATAGTATCATGTTTCCTTAAATGACATGTTCAAAACCCAATAATATAATGTGATCTCTCAAGGCCAACAATTACGCAAGTTCCATGGAGACAATAGGTTCTTTTTCAACACTGCCATTCCATCAAATTTATTAAAATCGTTTGTATTGAAAATTCTCAGACAAACGCGATGAAAATAATTTTGTTTTCTACAAAAGAATTTATATTCAATCAATATCATATTGAATTAATATTTGCATAAATTTAAATTATTGATAATATTAAAGCTGATGTGAGTATGATATGCATAAATTGAACTAAACATTTAAACGTAAAAGTTTAACCTGACATCTGTTATTCGTCGTGATAGACATAAATAGTATACTAATAGCGAGAAATTGACTAAATTCTCTTTCCTGAGCGAGTAAAACACGCGTTGCTGTTAGTATCTAAAAAACGCCTTTCGCGAAATCAAAGCCAATATGTTGGAATAAAATTGAAATAAGGTAAGTCTGGTTAATTCGGCCACTTCGGTAATTTGGCCATTTTTGTAGTTTGCTATCTTCACTTATCCGAAAGCTTTATAATAACCGATGTCGCCAACGTCCAAATATGAAAAATATACGTTTCGTACAATTGTTTAAAAATGATCACTACATTGTTATGCAAGTTTCTATTATGAAATTTCAACGAGTCGGGCGTCTTGTAAAGTAAAAAAATCAAGTATTTCTTTTATAGTCGAAATGTAATTTAAAAAATCTAATTGAAAGTGATACGGGCAGAAAGGTGAGGCTTTTTCCTTGAAATAAGTATGGAAGTAATATTAAAAATAATTTTTTTTGTATTTTGTAGAAGCAAAATACTTTTGCGTCTATAATTCACCTAATTCGTCGGCAAATCTGTAAAGAAAATGTGATCTAATAAATATGAGAAGGTGTGAAGTTCGTATTACTTTCACGAAGTCATTTATGTGTCTTTTTTCTGAGAAGAAACTTTAAAAATATGATTAGCAATAAACAAATTTCATTGATCAAAAGACTCTCATATAGAATTCCAAAATCATTTATACAATGCCTAATAATGACAAATAAATTTCTTAATTTTTGAGGTTACATTATACTATATAGAGGCCTATGGGAAAATCCGATTTCATTTCGTATGTTTGCATAATTTTTATACCTCCAACCTATTTTAATCAATAAGAACATGGATATGTATTCTAGAATCCACCAGAAAATAGAATTAGTTGAGAAATATATGAGTTGGCGAAGGTTTCGCAAAGCTGTTTAATATTAATTTCTAAAATTTAATCAAAATGCATGCCATACGGCTTTTTAAATTTCATAAAATTTCTGAATTCATTGCGTAAGCAAATTTTATTATTTTAATTCACTCTCTTACCCTCTCGTACAAAACACTATACATCGATTAGTTCTTCGTTAATTTAGACTTTAGATTATTTTGCAAGCCATAATATTAATATTGAAGGCTAAAAATATTGGGCGCCTAAGGAAGCACTCATTAAATACACTACTTAGCGAATAACCCTCTGAAATATTCACTTTGCAACGACGACAATAAATTCACAATATTCATTTTTGTTATTGGAATCAGTCTAAGACAGTCAGAATATACATAAGGAAAAAAAAAGGTGAAAAGTGAAAGAAAAAAATTTAATCAACGAGCGATAGACAATATCGACCTTGGAGAGCCCGTAGTTTGACTAATCAACTTGACAACTAATGTCTGTTTTCATTCGGCTCGCCCGCTTATACTCACCGAGTTTGGATATATATTACTTTATAGTGCTTCTATCGTAAGCGCCGCCTTAATCTATTACGTAAACGAAAAAATCGAACGCAGCCGCATTCGTCGGGGTAGGATAGAAGGTTTCATATAGTTGCAAGAACACACATCCAAGAACGGCTACCTGCCGGATTCTCGTTTTAAGTTTCCTCTCCTCTTCCTAAATTCACTTGTGCGCGTGCACACGTACAGCCATTATTACATTCGACCAGTCGAATTCGGACGCGCGCAGGCGCCATTTGTTCTACCTCGTCGATAATGGAGTCGCAAACGCGGCTGCCGAATTGTCACACAATCCTGCATGAGAAGGTATATACACAGGAGCGTCCAGCCGAGTTATCGTTCGGTCAGCTGCCAGCAATTACCGCTGTCTTTCCTGAAAAAAGTCGCACGATTGAATTAGTCGCGCGAAGTTCGAGAATGACCCGTGCAAATCTCATTAATGACTTTTGTCAGTCGGATTGAAAATTAGTTTTAGATTAGCTGGAGGGCAAAGTATATGAAATGATTCTCAGTTCTCCGAATAACCGTAATCGTTTTAATGCAGAGTTTTAATACCGTAATCATTTTAATGCAGAGCGAATGAGCGTATAATAACGCAATTTGTTAATGGAGTTATAAAGATTTATATATTATTTTATTAATGCACGATAAAACGTAATTTAAATGAACCGACGGTGTATATTTCTCACGATTTAATTCATTCAATCATTTTTAATGGAGGGTTATTGAATGAGAATGAGCAAATTGTCAATACTTGTACACCTATATAATTTTATTAATCACTTTTTGTACATTTTATCTCTCTGAGAGCCATGACCACTTCATCGTCGGCCACTTAAATGCGCCGAGTGCCGAGGTGAGATTACAACGATTTGAAAATGCTTGTATGAGATATTTCATGGGTATGCTACTAGAAATGAACACTTTCCCCTTACATTCGATTCACCCTGCTGTTTAGATGATTGTTTATCACAAAGTATGTGATTTTCTAAATCCCTGCAGAACGGAAAATAAATAATTGACCGTTCCACACGTGTACACTGAAACGTGTTGTTAATCTTTCTATGTATATATCACGGGCCTCTATAACTCTCTCCTTCTATCCATAATTTGCTAAACTATAATAAATTCAGATCCGCAATGCAGGAGTATACAAAGGATCTAGCTCTCACTCCCTCGGGGCATTCCTTTTGAATTTTTTATATTCTTTTCGTAATTTATTTTGTTTCCTTCAATTCACTAGTTTTGTCGGAGCACCTAAAATTAAAAAATATTTTCTAGTTGAGTCTCATCACACTTCCGACAAATTATTTAGAAAATTTACAGATGCAAAAAGCAAAGCACTGTTTACTAATCTTATAAGTTACGAACATAATGCTCACTACTGCCTAATTCATTCGACTTCTAAAAACGTGGAATCTCTCAGCCTCAGTCCCGAGTTGCTTTATCGAACCCTCAAGGGATTTTAAGA
>JAPYZO010005666.1:0-10029 GCA_030522905.1 Torymus flavipes | reverse complement strand
ACTTGTAAAGGTAGGTCTTACTCACCTTTATTACCAGCCATTAAGCCGTATCTGAAAAAATATTTTTTAAGGCTGTACGTTATTAATTAACTAAAAAAAATTTTTTTTGACAGGAATTTCTACAGCTTTGAGCAGTCGTACATAAGTCTAGGATGGCTGATTTTAATCTTAAAGAGTTGTACTTTCATGACCAAAAAAGACCTAAGCGATTAAACAATTAAAAGTTGCTTAAAAAACGCTTGTTGCTTAAAAATGCTCCAAAATATTTATAAACAATAGGCTCGCACGGTCAGACTATTATAGTTAGAAACTTCTCGACTTGATATTCGGAAACAAGGAATTTTTTAAGAAATTTTAAGACCTGAATGGTTGCTCTAGCATAATTAGAAGCCGAGATAATCTTTTCTTTTTTTTTTAAATCACTGCAGCCTTATTTTTAAACATTAAGGAACGAAATATGGTGCTTTGCTAAGTTCGATAGTTATTCTAATAGTAAACAAATTTTGAATATTATTTATTTACAACCGCATGCATGGTTGATTGATGAAGTCAAACGTTTTTACGGCCGTGAGCTGCTCGCAGCAACGGCACGCGCGCGGCGGCTGCTTGGCAGCTGGCGCGCTACGACTGCACGCGAACTTCGCACGCTCACACTCGAAGACTATACATTTTCTCGGCTTCTACTAATCGTAATTTCATTATTTTTATTTTTTGAGCAAAAATCTGTGAGTGCGTTAATTAATATATTAATTTCATTAATAATATCAATTACTATATTATTTGAATGCAATAATAAGGTCACAAAGCAGTAAAATAACATGAATTTTTTAGATATGAGAGTCTTACTTGCAATTATAAATTTCTTATTATTATTATAATTAATTATTTCATGAAATAAATATAATAACTCATTTTTCCCAAGAACAAACTTTATCGAAATAAATTGAACCATTACTATTTAATAATAATAATCGTATTATTTTTCTTATTTTAATTTACTGTGTTAGTTATATATGTGTATAATTATTCGAAAATTTACTTAGAGTATATTTTGAATGAATAGTATTTGATTTGAATAGTACTATAATATTGTCATTTATAATAAATGTCATTAGTTCAGAACCCTAATACAGTAAATTTCTGAAGAACCGAAATTTTTGTAATATTATAAAGTATAATTTATTGGGAGGAAACCCTGTACAAATTAAAACTCAGATAGGTAGACAGGTATTATTTTACAGTATACTTTATTGGGGGAAAACCCTGTACAAATTAAGACTCAGGAAGGTAGACAGATCTGAACGTAATGGCACCTTTATAACGGTCCCTTTATGACGGTAGAATACTTGGACACCCCTGTAGAAAGCGAGGGTCAGATGTTTTGTGATGAGAAGGGGAGACGTAACTGGAGTTCTTCAATATATAATATATACTGAAAAGCGCCATCTGCAGACATTTTGCGAAATTCAGTGTTCAAATGGAAGCGGCTGTTGTAGTATTGTGCTAACAGTAGCAGTGATCTATCACCGCTACTCAAAGCTGTGCTCAAAGACTGCTCAAAGCTGTAGAAATTCCTGTCAAAAAAAAAATTTTTTAGTTAATTAACAACGTACAGCCTAAATGCTTGAAAAAAATATTTTTTCAGATACGGCTTAATGGCTGGTAATGAAGGTCAGTAACACCTACCTTTACAAGTACTTTTTGAGTCTTAATGACAAAAATCCGAATTTTTTATTGATAATTTAAAAAAGAACGATTTTAGACGGTTTATTTGCAATAACTAATGAACTAATTAACATAGAGTTTCGGTAAATGGCTTACTCGATAGATCTTTTTAATATCTACAACTTTCAATTAGGACTTTTGTCTGTCACAACAATAGTTGCAAATATATAAGCAAAAACCCGTTTTTTTCAAGTTTGAGCATTCTTTAAACAATGAAATTTCACCATTCCCGCGCAGTAAATATATACATTATGTTTCTACTATCGGAAACTATAAGAATCCACTGAGACATGGCTGTTCACAATCATGGTAAAATTTTGACCCTTTTAGAGCTAGTTTTCCTGGACTACATCGGCAGGGGCTCCAGGCGGGAAAATACGAGCAAACTGAAAAGAGATTTTAGAGATCTCAGTTTCAGTAGTTCATGGTCCTCGAGTAGAGATAGCTCAACCTCGCGTTCCCGAGGATATCAAGAAGACCTCGCATTGGCGGGGGCTCCAGCCGAGAATATGTGAACGGACTGAAGAGAGATTTTAGAGATCTCAGCTTCAGTCCTTCATGCTCTTCGCATCGAGATAGCTCAGCATCGTGTGGTCAGAGGTGCGGCAGGAAAGGAATAGTATTACCAGAGTGCCCCAATTATCGTCCCATTCTTGACGCCTTGAGGAAACGGGACCGCCAGGTCACAGTAGGGACCCCTACGGTCTGTGCGGTAGTAATTGAGGTCCAAACTGAGGAAGTGGAGGTAGGAAAGCGGGTGCACGGGGTCGAGTTCAACTGTCGAGGTATGGTGGATAAAAGCCAGGCACCGAAAGAAAGGGAGAGTTCAAAGGGAGGAAGGAATATGATGCTGAAGGAGACGAAGCCTTGTGTGACGTCTTCAAGACTGAAGGAGTCTTGCGTGATGGTTTTGGAGAATGGAGATGAAGCCTGGTATAACGGCTTCGAGAGGTATGATGGCTCCGGAGAGGAGAGTTTCGAAGTTTTGTATGATGGCTTCGAGGTGGAGAGTAAGACGGAACCTTGTGTTACGGTTTCGAGTAAGAATGAGCTTTGTGTTACGGCTTGGAGAGGAAAAGTGCTGGAGTCTTGTGTTACGGCTTCGAGAGAAAGGGTATTAAGTCTTGTGTTACGGCTTCGAGAGGAAGAGTGCTGGAGTCTTGTGTTACGGCTTCGAGAGAAAGGGTGTTGGAGTCTTGTGTTACGGCTTCGAGAGAAAGGGTGGTGGAGTCTTGTGTTACAGCTTCGAGAGAAAGGGTGTTGAAATCTTGTGTTACGGCTTCGAGAGGAAGAGTGCTGAAGTCTTGTGTTACGGCTTCGAGAGGAAGAGTGCTGGAGTCTGGTGCAACGCCTAAAAAAGGAAGTGAGTTTTACGTGACAACCCATTATGGGTCGAGGATCAACATCAGGATTGTCAAGGGTATTAGGGAATTAGGTGGGGGGGGGAGACGATAGTTGGGAGGATAGCGGTAAGCTAGACAAAATCGGTAAAGAGGCTCATACGAACTTTAACTTTATCTCGCTCGTGGATTTACAAATTCTGAATAAAAACCGAGAAAGACTTAAAAGAGTTGTCTTTTTTTGCTAGGATGTAATTCATTAAGGTTTATGTTCGAATGGGGTCAGGGAGTCCAAAGGAAACCCAAGAAATTCTACGGATCTTTGCTCAAGTTGATGGTCACGTCGGTCAAGTAGATCTCCGAGCCACTGAAGGCTGGCAAGATGGTTTGGTATTGGGGTGTAATTTCAGGGTCGAGAGGAACGTACCGATCTGTTCTCGCGCGAGAGAGTGGAAGCGCAAAGAGCAACGGCAGTGGCCACCCTTCGTGACAACTCGAAAGGTTTCGTGGAGTGAAGGTAAAGCCGTTAAGTACAGGGTATTTAACATCTTGGTGTGGGGGTATTGTGACAGAGTTACACGTAGCTGTTTGCTCGGCGTCGGCAGAACGCGGATATTTGGTTTTTCAGTGCTGCCCTGTTGTTGTTTCCGTCGCCGAGGAAACAGCTCCGGCTACGCAAGATACACACACACGCAAGACACACTCACGCACACCATCACTACCGGGTCGAGAGAACGCACAGAAATCGAGGGTCAAGGAGAGGGTCGCGCTACGTGGAGCGCGGTCGCGAGAGCGGCGCGGAGAGAGCGAGAGACGGAGAGAGAGAGGGAGAGCGAACGATCAAGCAGCGGACGGCTGACGGCGTGGGCTGCACGCTACTATCGGTATCGGTACGTGCGGCGAGGCGATAAAAGAGCGCGCTGATAGTGAGGCGCGTAAGAGTAGGAGAGAGTGAGTGCATTCGAGTGTAGCGCGCACCGAAAGAAGGTATGATACTTATATCGCGCGTTCGTGACCGCTTCCGCGACCGTCAGTGAGAATAATTGAGCATACGAGCAATTAGATGGCGGAACGAAGGGAATTTCGCGATGACTCGAGTGATACGCAACAGAATACGATCGAGGAACAATTTACGTAGTGCGCGCGAAGAGAATAATTGCGGAAATGGTAGTCGAGTCATGGAAGAAGGCTAGTAATAGTGTTATGGGGAGGGAAGGGCCAATTACAAGCGTACACGAAACCTGAGATGGACGCGAGCGAGGTGATGAGTCGGAGGAAAGCCAACAGGTCGCGCTCTCCTGTCCCAGATAGCAAACCAAACGGTACTTCACCGAAATAGTAAGTAGTGCGAAGTGATAAAGTGAAAACTAGGTACGTGAGTGGAATCATCGTCGCGGCAGGGGACTGGTGGATTGCTTACCAAGAGTTGAAGGGTCGTGGACTCGAGTTATGGTGGATATTTGGGATCCGAAATCTTTTCCACCAGGTTCAAGTGGCTTGGGTTGGTTGAGAGAGTTCTTCTCGGTCGTGGTTGAGGGTCGAGTGGATTTTGTTGTTTTAGGAACGCGAAGCCAGATGGTCAGTTGCCATCAACCAGGAGAACAGTGCCGGAATTTCTCAATATCCAGTTCGTTAATAAATCGAATAATTGCCTTTCTTAATTAATTGTGTTTTTATTCGCGAGTGTACTATTCCTTGTGTGTGTCTATTCTCTTTGCGGCCCGAATAAGGAAAATATTGTGTCCATCCGCGTAGGTATTTTTGTTTGTCGGAGTTTAGGAATTCAATGGTGGTTGCTACTCAGTCGTGACTCTCTCATCGAGATATTAGTCGCAAGCCGTGACGTGGCTCCTTAAGTATAGAAGTAACAGAGAAAATAGTAGCGCAATACTTGCTCGAGTCTTAGTTAATAATTTTTTAGACTTTGTTAGTGGTGTTAAGCAAGTTCCTACGTTACAAACATAAATGTAAACTAATTATATCCCCCTTTTGACACATAATTGGTATGGGTCCTTTATATGGTCCAGAACCATATTCATCGATGAAATAATTTTGTCCACTGTCAGCTAGATTTCAAATTTTCCTGCGGATAAATTAACTCCAGATTTGAACTACTAAATTACTCCTAAATAGTGTAATTCTCATATGAGTGTAGGGATTTTGATTCCGATGAGAAAAAAAAATTTTGTTCTATTTTTCAACAATTTTTCTTGATGTTTTACAATTTTTTCAATTTTTTCAACATTTTTCTGATGTAAAATTTTTTTCTGACATTTAATCCTAAATCCCGACAGTCATATGGAAATTATGCTATTCAGGAGTAATTTAGTTGAAATATGAAGTCAATCCATCCGCAGGAAAATTTGAAATCTAACGGACAGTGAAAAAACTTTTTTCATCGATGAATATGGGTTCTGGACCATATAAAGGGCCCATGCCAAGGTCTAAGCTGAGGTAAATATACCCCCTTTTATATATAAAAAGTAGAAAATAATTAGGTTACATTTATGTTTTAAAATATGACTTTTTATTTCAGAAAAAAAGGTGTTTATCCCTCTTAAAGGAGGACAGTCTACCAACAGATCTGCGAGCAGCTGCTAGCCAGATCAGAACCGAGTAATGTTCAGATGAGGAGAAAGTCGAGCATCAAAACGACTCTACGGAGGGACAAGAACCTAGCTCGAACCAAATCCCTGTACAACCCGACGAGCTGCGTTAGTGGGTACAAGTGGAGATAGGAGGCATCCGCATGCGGGTACTTTATGATACCGGAGCATCGAGAACCATGATGGGATCATTAGGGTTACAGTTAGCCACCGAATGCGGTCGTAAGTTTCGGCCAGCTTTTGGTGCGCGTGCTAGAGGTGCTGGTAACAATTTGCTCCGCGTAACGGGACACGTAGATCTCCCGTTCCAGTTGGGCGAGATCAAAAAGGACGTGCTGGTATCGATAATACCAGACCTGGAGGTTGATTGCTACGGAGACTTCAATTTCGTCCGCGCATTTGAGACTGTGAAAATCCGGACAAAGCATAGGATTAGAACTTGCCTGTCTCTTCGCCTGATTCAAATGATCCTCCGCAGATTAGAACCACCTCTGACGCCACCACAAAAGCCTCGTCGGGAAGTCTTGCGGATATAACGCTGGAAAGTGGGCCGAACACGAGATCAACATTGCCACGATCGCTGCCCCTCTTACACGCCAAACATCGAAAAACTTCAGGTACGTGTTGGAAGAGGAACAACAACGAGCCTTCGAGCATATCAAGGCACTCATAGCTTCAGCTCCCGCCTTGCACCGTCCAGACTTCAATAGCCGGTTTATGATACAAACTAACGCAAGTGATTCTGGATTGGGAGCGTTTTTGTTCCAGATGATAGACGGCCAGGAACGAGGCCTGGAATTCGTGAGCCGAGCGTAACTACTCGGTCACTAGAGAGAATGCCTCGCCGTCTTGTCAGCGATCGAGAAGTTTCGGGAATACTTAGAGGGATATGACTTCCTCGTAGTGACCGACCATAGCAGTTTACGTTGGATTCGGTCACTGCATAGCCCGATAGGTCATCTCGCGAGGTGATCTTTCAGATTGCAAATACACAGCTTGGACGTTGAGCATCGGAAGGGACCCCTTAAATGTGTAGCAGCCTTATCTAGGATGTTTGAGGACGACGAGGAAGAAGAAGTACCAGTTGTTGGCGCCGTCTTGTGGGCAACTACCACAAAAGACGAGTGGTACCTCGACTGACAGAAGAAAGTACTGCACGAGCCTAACCGATTCCGTCAATGGAAAGTGTTAGGCGGGCAACTTTACGTCCACAGGCCTAACCTCGACATCCAGGAGGACTTAGACACGAACGATGATGCTTGGAAGGTGGTAGTGACGAAGGAGGAAAGAGACAAAATCCTTTTAGAATGCCACGACGACCCCACTGCTGTACATTTCGGAAGAAAGTAAACCTTCGCGAGAGATATTACTACTGGCCAAAATATTACCTGTTATTAAAAGAGAACGTAAGGGCTTGCCTAATATGCCAGCAGTGCAAAGTAGAGCAAAAGGCCCCCCGATGATGGGCCGTATAAAGGCCTTGGAAAGTCGTCACTGGAGATATCACAAGACCTTTTACACGAAGCAAGTCCGGATAGGAATAAATTTTAGTATTTCAGGATTTATTCACCCGTTGGGCCGAACATATTTCTATCCGTAAAACCAATGCCAAGTTAATTCGAAAAGAGTTGAAGGAGCGGATCGTCTTGCATTACGGCACTCCAGAAGTATTCCTTTCCGACAACGGGACGGAATTAAAAAACCAGTTAATAGACTGTTACTTGACAGTTAACTGACCGAGATTAGAGCCCACCACTCCCATACTCTACCATACCATCCCCTCAAGACCAGTATTATGGCATTTGTCGAAGACAAACATAATGCTTGGGACGAAAAATGACTTGAACTTGTGTTCGCGCTAAACAACGCCCCTCATTGCATCACTGGTAAGTCTCTGGCAATGCTGAATTACGTAAGAGAGTCAGTGCCTCCGGGAACCAAAAGAAGGGAACAAGATCAGGCTGTTGAAGAGGCGACGGCTCTGGATTACAAGGCTACGTGGTCAGAGAGGATGAAAAATCTCATCAACCTGTTGGATGATGCATACTACCGCTCGCAAGAAGAACAAGAGCGACACGCTGAGATTTATAATGTCAGGAGTCGAGAGCCCAAATTAGAAGTTGGGGAAAAAGTCTGGAAGAGAAACCACGTGCTGTCTTCGGCCACGCAAGGAATGATGGCGAAGTTAGCGCCAAAATACGTGGACCCTTACGAAATCTTAGAGAAGAAGGGGACGAATACTTACTCGTAAGTGGATCAAGACGGAGATATGGAGAACCTGATCTACGCCTAGCATCTTAAACTTTACTTCGCTCGGAAAGAGCGCGAAAGCGGGAACACGGCCTCGGAACCAGAGGGAACCGACGACAACGCCCGACCACTGATGGAACCGAATATTACGGCGACGAGCGACCAGCCTACTTCGACGACCAAGCCGCCAGCGGGCGCTGGAACTAACCAGGCCGGGGTTAGTGACGTAACTCAATCGCGCAACAGAGAATGATCGCGAAAAAACGTTCAAACTGTTAGAAAAGCAGTCGTAACCCATCCGTCCCCGGCTAGCCCCGTACCTGTTGCGTACAAACCCTTAAAGCGACCGCGAGGTCGACCGAAAGGCTCGCATAATCGCAACGACCGAAGACCTCGTCTACTATTCCCCTCGAAGAACGCGAGCGAATCCGAACCCTACATCCCGCGAATAACCCCTTCCTTTCGTTTTCTTTGTCAACAGCAGACGAGATGGACACCAGCCAGCTTAACCAGCAACAGCTGTTGGGATTTGGTTGGTCAAATTTTGGGCCATATCCAGCTATCACCGACGCCTGGCAAAGCAGAATCAGGCGCAGGCCTACCGACGATTCGAGGAGCTAAAGACGGGGAAGACAAAATTCCCGTCACTATTGAGAAGGTGCCTGCGGAGGAGCAGATTGCTTCCTCAATGCCGCAGGTACAGGTGAGGAGGTCACAAGAACAGACGTAGCCCGCTATCCTGGTCGATTGCTAGGACGGCGGGAAGAACTCAGCCGAAACGACTCCACAGGTAAAGGTGCCTGTGGAGTCTACCCAAGAAGAGGGCAACTCGGCTCTAGTCGTTGCTTGGCGATGCCTTGAGATTAACCAGATATTTTCAAAAGAGCTCACCAGGACCGCCAAGCAGTGAGAGGCCGCCGTGATGTTGTAGTACATCACGTTCCAGTAACACGACTGTGAGGGGACCACCCAGTACTCCGCTCGATGGGCGGGATATGACCAAGCGAGACGTGAAGAAAACGCCGACGTGGATGAGTTCCTCAAACAGCGAGCTGCCCGATGGGCTAAGGAGACCGTTGAGGCCTTAGAAAGAGCTACGCAAAGAAAAGGAGGAAGCGGCAAGAAGGATCCAGGCCGAATTGAAAAAAGACAGAGCGGATGAAGAGGCAGCATCACGCCGGAGAGGCGCTGAAACCGTCGTAGTCGGCGCACAGTGCGCTCAATGAGACGAAAGGTGGTAAAAATTCTTGATTCAAAATTCAAATAGTTATAAAATTTTTTGTCAAGTGATTCTTGTAGGTATTGTGATTACTTATTAATCTCCGATTCCCTCAACTGACCAATATTGCATAATTTTTTGATAAATTTAATGAAAGTCAGCCGAAATTGGAAAAATGTTGGGTAACGGAAATCAACTTTTTCTAACCCGCGGTTTTGATGTTTTATTCGTTCATATATACTTTTATATATGTTATACCCGAATAGCTTGAAATCTCGTAATGTCAAAAATAAAAGTTCATAAAATGTTATAATGACGTCAGTAAAAAGTTGAAAATGTTCGGAGAATTATTTGTCCAGTAATACTAATTATTGTAGAAGTCATAAAAAAGTTATAAAAACGTCATAAAAACGTCATAAAAACGGCATAAATACGTCATAAAAGTGTTATATTCATCCATTATTCGAAGTCTTCGAAATTAATAACTTTTTCTTTCTCGCTAGGTGGTGTTGAACAATCTTAAAGTAAAAAATGAAGTTCTATAAGAGAAAGTATGGAAAGAGAGGGCGAGTGTAATATGACATTTTTATAACGTTTTTCTTACGTCCTTCTGACAGTTTTTTAACCTTTTTATGACGTCGACCAAATAAAAAGATAAATCGGTAGAAAAATACTCCGGACATTTTCAACATCCTATTGACGTCAATATGTCGTTTGAGCAACTTATATTTCGGACGTCGGGAGGTTTAAAATTTAACGTCATAATCATGTTTAACAAACGTCTTGTGCTATCCGGATATATATATATATATATATATATATATATATATATATATATATATACAAAAAAAGCACTTCGCCCCCTGCTCGCTCCGCGCACCCCCCCCCC
>JAPYZO010005665.1:0-10030 GCA_030522905.1 Torymus flavipes | reverse complement strand
TTAATTTGAGCTTAAAGTGTATTGCAGCGTGGAATGCTCTTGTTGAATATAATCGAATTAGTAACAACAGTCGGTACTGATGCATATTAATTATACATACCCAGGATTTTAGAAAATAGAGTTTATATAAATTCATCATTATTGATTGTAAGATTAAGATTTTCAAAACCACATCGATAAATTTTTCAGCATAATTAAAATTTAAAGTTATATAATACGTATAACTATTGTATCCAATAATCAATTCATAATAAATACTTAAAAAGATTTATATTTGTGATTGCCGTCGCGTAAGTATCTTTTTCATTCAGCAATATAATACGCACATTATGCTACCATTACGAAAAATAATATTCGCACCGCAGGCGTATAGTTGAACTTTACTTATATTATATAAATGCTAAGAAATTTTATTTACTAAAAAAGTTAATTATTCTTATGTCTGTTATTCGTGAGACAAATTTATCAGACTCATATCAAATGAGTAAAGTCATAATTTTGTTATCTTCATCTTTTCCAAAATCTTTCATTCCGAAGCAATCTTATTTACATATTAACAGTTCTGAATTATTCCGAGGACGCAATATCATAAACATAAGCACTTTTATTTCTTATTTCTTCTTGTTATATTGAATTCCTTAAATCAGCAGATATTCAATTTCTAAGAAACCAAGGCATGACTTTCTAGTACATACGTTATCTTAACAAATTATTATTTACAGTGCGCGTTTCCCTATTCAAAAAAAAGGGAATGGCCAAGAATTCGAACAATGAAAGCACTTTCATCGCTTCTCGGAAAGAGCGCTGGGAAATCGCGTCCGAGTAAGGAGAAACGGAGGAAAAAAAGGTTCTATGGCTGGGTTTTCGCGTCGCAGTAAATTTTCAATTCATCGATAAAGGAAGTAGGGACCAATGAATGTCGACGGCCGATAGGACTGGGCATATCCTTTGTGCTGTCTGCCAAGGTCAGTCTTTCTTTTCTTTTATTTTTTCCTTCCTCGATTTTTGTACTAATAAAAATAACCTCTGGAAATAGAAGAAGGCTATTTCGCAAAAGACGTACGATCATTGTTAACGGTACAGCGTAGGTTAAGTAAATGCTGATGTGAATCAGATATTAACGATTTAGTTTCTGAATCATTTCTGTAGGTTGTAAAAACCTCAAATGATACTGTTTTCAATCATAACTAACTGCCTATCATCTGTTTAGTTCGATTCTCAGAAACCTTTGCTTCTTACTAAAACTGTTATGGACAAAATAAAGAAAATTCTGCTATAGGTCACAAAAAATCTGAATAAAACCAAAAGTAAAACGTACCTATTAATTCATCCGTTTCTTACGCTACTATTTTAGAGCCACAAAAAGCATTTTACTTAACATTATTACACACAATGACTTCGAATGGCGTTCGTACCTTACTCGCAGCTAACACATTACCATGCTCTTCCACCCAACAATTTTCCACCTCAGACCGCGAGGCCATAACGAAATCAACAATTGCACACCACCTCCTCGGCCAACCCCGCCAATTACCGTTAACGAGGGCCGCGGTGCAATCGACGCGATGGACCGCAGCCGGAATAATGGTCTTGCATAACATTTTCCCGGACCATTCTCTCTCTCTCTCTCTCTCTCTCTCCCTTCCTTCCTCCTTCGCCCTATAGCAAAGGGGCAGCCGAGGATCGAAGATCAGAAGCGATAGGAAAAATCGAGGCCCCCGGGACGCGAAGGGCGCGCCCGATGGTAATGTATACGGGGCTACTCCAATTGAATCCACCCCCACGCGTCGGCTAAGACAAAGACGACGGACAGCCCGAGGGGGTGGAAGGAAGAGCGAGAGAGCGAAAATCGTAATAAGTAGAGACGAGTGGGAGGTGAGCGGCGATGGAATGGAGAGATTTAGTGGGGAGTATGCTGAGAGATTGTGATGGAAAAAAGTTGTCGGGCGTCCAGGGTGCCCATGGAGAGGGGGATTAGGTGATTTGGTGTTATGATGTGTCGTTGATGGAAAATGCAATTGGGCTGTATCGGGCTTTCTAGTTTTACTCGATGTGATGTCCATGTCGTTTCAGGATTTCTTTGCGATTCTGTAACGCTAATAAATCGGAAAGTTTACGGCTACACTTGTGGTAGATTTTTTTAGGATTGGCTGTACCTTTGTTGCAAGATTTCCGATACACAATTGGTGTATTCGTTTACTCTCCTGATACAGGCAAGCTGCCTGTAAGAGAAAATGCTATAATTCTACTGCGTGTTCTGTGCAAATTAATTTGAAGTGAGAAATAGTGCCGCTCTTATAGTTTTCATTAAATTAAGCTTCCTTTACATTTCACTATTGATTTTATTTATCAGTAACTTTTTCTTCATAATTAGAAGAACAATTTAATTATAAAGTTAATGAACGTGAACCAAGCCGCGAATGTTCTAAATTAATTAAGAAATTTACACGGTGCAATTAAGACGAATCATATAAAATAGATTCTCCAAAGCGCGGCAAAAGAAAGCCAATCATTGAATTAATTTATCCAGCGAAGAAATGACCTGTAAGGCGACAAACCAGCAGTCGATACAAGTAATGCGCGTAACCTCGTAACTCACACACAAAACATGACTCTTTAATTGCCGACTTTCAATCACACGCCACTCTCCGCAAACGATGCGCTCGCTGGGCACAAAAGGGTTGCTTCGCTCGTACGCGCCGTTAATCTCCCTTCTTCCGCTTCCCTGCTGAATAAAATACAGCGCGCACGCGAAAATAATCAGCATTATCAATCATTCCGAGTACGAGTCTCATTCACGTTTTCCATTCTCTTGGCTTTTATTGCCCTTATACGCAGCGCGGTCCTTTCCTCTCGCTGGTCATTGATTTTCATGGACGAGAAAGAGGAGGAAATATATATATATATATATATATATATATATATATATATATATATATATAGGTACTAGGATCCGATAGAGTTATATATAGTGAGCTCTCGAATCACGGAAAAAGCTTCTTTATGCGGGAGTTAAATATTTCTGCGCGGGCTCGCGGTATTGTACACGTGGCAGTAAAGACGATTTATAACTCTTTCGTTCGATCTTTCGCCCCCACCTCTCTCTTTGGTCCGCGTGTATTGTTAATGTAATGGTCTTCGCGCGCGGTCGGTGGACGATGTCTTTTTGCGGTCGGGTAATTGCAGCAGCGCCGCGGCGTGCTCGCAGTGTCCGGGGAGTGCGGGGCTATATCTGAATGCAAGCGCGATAATTGGAAGATTGCGGAGGTCGGGTTAGTTATTGGTGAAATTTTTAACAATGGGCTGGGACTATGGTTGTGGTGCGATGGAGGAATTCGGTTCCGTGTATTATGATGAGAATAATAGACGTTGATATAGCATTGGCTTTTAAGGGACGCTTTGAGGCTTTTTAATGATACAGGTCAAAAGAATTTAATTTGCTAATGAGGATATGATGTTTAATTTCGAATGTTTTTGTTATATTGACATTCGTTGAACGTTTACACTGACATTGATACACTGAAATTTATATCAAATGAGGTAACTGGGATTGGTATTTAGTAATGATTCTAATGCATATAGCTGAAGAATAAAGTTGGTATTCGTTATAAAAATCCGATGTTTCTTATTTAAAAAAGTTTTATGCAACTTTGTTTTTGTATATGCCGAAGCTTTTAAGCACAAAGTATGACAAAAAGTTTTGTCGCTTAAGAAACGGCTAGATATAAAGTGCTTGCTATAACATTGAGTGGGAAAGATAAAATAAATGAGGAAAGAAACGGAAGAAACAAATGATTTTCTTGCCTTTAACGAGTTGTCTATGCATAAGTTAAATCGTTTAGTTGCTCATTTTCTGCTTACTGACGATTGAGTCAATTTATTGAATAGATATAAATTAAATTTCATAACTATATTACATGCACATAAAAAACTTTTCTCTTCCCGTTTAAAAATCTCCTTACAATACTTTTTCAACCATTATAAAAAAAAAAACTACTATGAACGTCTAACAAAGTCTTTTCCATCCTTTTATAAAAACATTAAACAAGCAGCTGAACAATATGTCACATCCCATACCTTTATCGAACCGATATTCCAACACTTTACACTCACCTCTCCGCTCCTTATCACTCCCGTGATTTCCGAAAAAGACGAAGCGAAGAAAGATCCCCGACACGCGCTCGCTCGTCCTTTTGCAAAAAAGAAGAGAGAGAAAGAAAGAACGCGCGGGCTCTCACAAATAGCGTCCGCGTCGCGAAAGCTCGCGAAGTGGACCTTGCTTAAGGGGATTTTCCTCGAAGATCTGAGAAAAGTCTCGAGGAGCGAGAAAATAACACCGCTGAAAGAAAGGGTGGAGAGTGAGAGAGAGCATTTTTCAAAGGGAGTCGACAGGCGCTGCACGCTCGGACTATGCCTTCTTCAGCGCTGGGGTAGAGATAGACAGAGACGGGGAAAAAACTACTCGCGGTGTTCTCCGATGCCGGAGTTTGATATCTCGCGAATCTTCGCGCGTGTGAAGTAGGTGCTGCGAGAGTTCGTCCATTGTCGCAGCTGGAAACTTGTCGAGGTTGAGGGTAATTACTTTGGTTACAGTGTGATTTCGGTGACGAATGATGGTTGAATAGTTTTGTTTTGGTTCTTATGATATTAGTAAAAGCGTTCTAAGACTCTTGATTCTTTCCCGTATATAGGGAAATCTTGGTTGAGTCTGGAAATAGTCTAGCATTACTTTGGTTGATGTAGCGATTCCCCATGCGTATATCTCTATAGACTTTTCAAAATCCATACTATAGAATAATGTTGAAAAATAGCAACTTTCATTTATTATTTGCAAACTGAAGATTTGTCGCAATTTTTTCTCTCTTTAAATTAGGTCCATACAGTTGTTGATAGACGCAAAATGAAGTCTAAGATTATTGTATACTTATAATCATACGAAAGAGGAAATCGCCTTATCACCCAGACAAGAAATTCTTTCCGCAAACTTTATGACACACCTGGACAAAAAAAAAATGTAAATTCAAGAACTTTGACGATTCAATAACTATTTTCAGTTCTTCGGATAAAAACCATTTTACGAAACACATCTAAAGCAACAAGCACCACATCATTGTTAACTCATAATTTTTCCGCCCCCGTTCTATTACCAAAATCTACAGCATTTCATTTCGCTCCCAACTCTCGCGAATAATTCACAAACACACCCCTCGTGTCACCTCTCCCCCATCTCTCTCTTTCTCCCGAAATAAGCTGTTTTTCGACTTGAAATCCTTAAAAAGATCGCGCGCCGTAGCTCCTTTATATATAACGCAGGTGCACGGGGAGTTTATCAAGGGGACGTTAATTCCGCCGGCGGCGCTGCGGGCCGATATTAAAGGCGCCGCGTGGACGATAAATATTTAGAGTTTGAGAAATTCGGCGAGACGCGTGGCGGCGGCTACGGCAGCAGCAGTGGGGAAAAGTTGCGTTTGGCTGGGCTGGAAAAATTTAGCTTCAAGTCGCTGTTTCAGAGGGATTCTTTATTCTTCTGCTATTGTTGGTCGTACATTATATAGTTTAAAAATATATTATTGTTATTTTGTAAAGTTTTTCATTATTTATCGAGTATTGTACAGCTTTAGTATTGATTATTGACTTTGGTATTTTTGTATTGCTTTGTGTAATAATTTATTTAAACCTTACTCAGTATTAAAGAAAATCCTCACCCGGTAAAGCCATGGCGTCTGAATTAATTCCTATAAACATTTACGCTAAAGTTCGTTTCGACACAACGAATAAACATTGATAAATTCGCACTAAAGAGTACTGTAATAAAATATATTATAATAATTTTTCATTCAAATCTTGATAAAGTCGATAATACCATGATGAATATTTATTAAATAAATGCCCAGCACACAATAAAATAAACATATTATAAAGTTAATCTCCAAACATTACCTCGTATTACGAAAAGATTTAATAAAAAATTCGAGTTAATATCTCTAATTCTTTTTAAATAATAATTACTCATTCATCTCAATGTCTGCGCATATAACACTTTCTCCATCACACGGCTGTCTGTCTTCACATACTCGCATTCTATCCACTTCACACTTTGCCTCCACACCACGCGCCTGCAACAGAAAAAACAATTCCTTTATCCACAGAACCCTCAAACCTTACATTTTCCTTATTCTCCCATTATACTTCTCGGACTTTTTCTTATTCTCATTGGCAAACGTATATATATACGCAACGCTCCCTCTATTTCATCTACACAATCTCGCACCACCCTCCCACACACAGCATTCGCAAACTTTGCCTCGCTTTTTTCTCTCTCTCCCTCCCTCTCCTTCGCGCGCGACTCGTTTTCGCACTTCTAAAATTTTCTGCCGCCGCCGCCCCCCGGCGAGCTATGATTTACGGCTCGGACACACGTGGGGCGAGCGCCCTGATCTATGCCCAGCGGGGCATCGCCGTAGTGAACCAATAAGATGTGTGGCGCAGAGAGAGAGAGAGAGAGAGAGAGAGAGAGGGAGAGAAGCATGGACGGAAGTAGGAGAGAGAGAATAGATGGGCTGTGGGTGAGAGAGAGAGAGGGATAACGAGAGCAGGAGGAGATGCGGGATTTATGTGTTATGCGAAATTAGTTTACAAAAAGTGTTGCGGGGTCTGTTTGCATTCGATCTCGTGAAAGAATAAATCAAAAGGGTAACGAGGGACGCGTCTTCGGTCGAGTGTATAGATTCTGGTTTAGCTTTGAATGATTATTGACTCAGGCTGAGGTTTGCTTGGACTGCGCTTGTATCATGGCGATCGATCATTTTCCAGCACTTTATTATTTATTCTAGTATTATTGCACTCACACATTAAGTTTTATAATTCAATTAAACAATCAGAATTTCATCCAGCTGAAACATTTAAAATTTTTCTCTCGCAATTTCCAAAGTCCAATCCAATCTCAATCCTTTTCTTCATCCCATCGCCTCCACTCCACCATCCGATATTACAATACACGCCGCGCAACCGTCAAGCATCAATTATGCACCGGGCGGAGCTCTCCAACCCCTTCCCGCACCCGGCAGCACACCTCATGCAGTTATATTCCATATCCTAATGGGCTAATCCATCTCTCACTCCTCCTCCTCCGCCACCTCCTCGCCACCTTTTTTTCTACCACTCTCGTCTTACTTTCAATTACGCTCTCCTTTCCGCCCGCCGTCATTATGTATTCCAGTCCCTGGCTTTCTTCCCCGGCTGTGCTGCTGGAGCCCCGTCGGTGGCGCGGTAAATTACTGATTAGAGGAGAACGCGTACCGGTGCAATTACAATTTAAACGCGCCGAGGCATTAGATCTCGTTGCGCGCTCTATATACACCGATGCCCCGCGGAATAATTCAGCGCGCAATTTCCATGAGTTTCGCCGGCGTGACGTCCGGCGTTTCTTGTTCTTCTACTTCTTCTTGTTCGTGGATTCTTTGCTGGCGATGTATATTATACGCCGAGGTGCGGCGAAAATGGAAGAAATCTCCCTGATGTCGGAGCGAGGTGAAAGGTGGGTGGAGACAGTTTGATAGAAAAATGTGGGTGTGTGGTACAAGTACCGTATGCGGTTATGAGGTGACGAGATTTTTTAAAATTTACTGTATCTACGTATTCAGGTGTTTAGATCTGCACAAATAACGGTGAATAAGGACTGAAAAATATGTTTTTCAAGTGTAATGGAATTGTAGTTGAAGAGATTTTATAGAATATGTAAGAAATTGATTCAACGTATGATTAAATTAATAAACTTATTCTAACATAGAAGTAAATATAAAATGTATAAAGTTGATAACATCTTGTATTCAGTATTTAATTGTTAATGTTATTAAATTAATAAAAGATTTATATTATGTCATTTCATTCGTAGATTAATTTATATTTATAAATTCGTGCTAAATCTAAATGAGGACCATTCTGATACCGTGCCTCACTTCAATCTATTTATATATACGTCTTCCATAAATTATATTTATAATTTTAAACACATTAATTACATCTAATTTAAATTGCTGAAGATCTTCAACGAAATATTAATAAACTCCCAACGTTGTATTTCTAATGATATAAATAATTTACAACTGCAAATAATTTGATATTCTCCTACTCATATATTTCCATCAAATATTGTTTATGCATATATGATCGATGTGTTTAAAAATATTTACAATGACACAATCATGCAAATCTCAGGATAGATAATAGTGAACAAAGAACATAATTTAAAAGAAAAGTCTTATTCCCACTAAAACAAATGCTATAATCATTTACTGATGCAAAAGATAGTTTTAAAAATTAACTATACTAATTTGCAAAAAGTCAAACACTTTTGACCGCAGATGCTTAAAATACGTACGCACCTTGTCCACCAAAGACAATAACTTCAAACAAACTTCCCTATCTCTCTCTTCCTCTCCACCCCGGATGCGAGAAACGGGCGTGACGCGCAAAGATAACGCATTATTAAAATACGCGCGACTCGCCGCCGCGTAAAATTAAAAGCCCGAAAATCAGAGCCCGTACCCACTCGACGCGTTTTATTCTCGCGTGCGTAGGTACATACGCACGCGCCCTTTGAGCGCGCAGTCGGAATGTTTTTGAGGCTTCGTAATTGCTTCGGAATTGCGAAACGCGCGAGCGAGAGAGAGAGGGGAGGAGGAGGAGAAGGGCGGCGGCGCCGATCGAGCGGCCCGATAACAACGATATCTCATCATGTCCATAAAGCCGAATAATTAATATCGTGCCTGCTGTGTGCATGTGTGTGCGCTTGCGTCTATGGAAGCAGGGATTGGAACGTGTATAGGGACGCAATGAAACAGAAGGAAAGGAGAAACGGATGGAGAAGGAGGGTTCGAGGGTCAGGAGATGATGAGGTTGAACGATTAAAATTCTCCGGTGTGTGGGTTGTGTAAATACTTTTGAATGGGCCTTTAAATAAAAATATTTTGGTCGTGCGATTGGTAGTTTGTTTTTTAAGAATATGAATTTTATGAAAATTTGTAAGATTGAAAGATTTATTTAGTTTATAAGGTTTTGATAAGATTTGGAGCAATGCTAAAACGGCATTATTAAAATAAAAAAAAAAATAACTTTTGTTGATCGTGAAAATAACATTATATTTTATTTTATTTTAGTTTTCAAACGGTCTCAGGAGCCTTTTACAGTGGAATAATATGGTACAAAATACACGAATTTGTTGGGTAAATACAATAAATTTAAAATACAGTTACAAAAGATTTGAGATTGATTTTGAATGTCGATAGGCGAGGCACTACTGTTATCCGACGCGGTAGAATGTTCCAAGATCGTTTTAAGCGATTGATTGTCGAAAAGAAACCAAAGTTTGAGACAGACGTATTTTCGTGGAGAGGTCGGTTATCACGGAGATTATAAACTATATGACGATGATTTAAAATTTATAATTTTCATTGTGTTTAAAAAGTTAAAAGTTCATTGAAAAAAGGAAAAATCTTCTTTTAAAAAAGGAGTATCCGCTCAATGCAGTCTTATAGAAACGACGAAACCCTTTTTCGGAAAAAGTAGAAACTCGATTTGTTTTGTATGCTGATTCAATGTATTAGAATGTAATGCCAATCCCACTTTAACAAAAGGAAGATCCTATACTTTTCTGTAATGCCGTTTTTACTGACATTGTTGTACTAAAAATTTAACGGTGCATTCTAATCTTTAATCAACTGTGTGTACAATAGAATTACATTTTTTTTCTTGAATATTTACTTAATTTTGTTCATATCTTTTACACATTTGTGTAACTGTGATACGATTTAGATTATCGGGACTTTAACGATTTTGAAAGATGAGAAAGAATAAAATGATTTAATGATGTTTATTCCTGCGAACATAAAAGACATAATGTGTAAATTCATTGGCTGATATGATAATAGAAGATTTACTCGTTTCGAAATACCTGGTAATTCTTGATTTTAATCAAAGTGTGAAAATGTTAAGGATTGTATATTTTCTCTTTTAAAATCCTGGCAGGATT
>JAPYZO010005664.1:0-10260 GCA_030522905.1 Torymus flavipes | reverse complement strand
TAGAGGTGCAAAGTTCGAAATTAAACTGTATTATTATTAGTATAAGTGCAATTATGTAGCAGTGTGGTATGTGATAAGTTTATATACCATGCCTTTATTTTTTCGATCTTTAGCACAATAATATTTTATATAAATGTTTAATTTTAATGTTTTATTTTATTACTTATAGGATTTCTACTACCAACAACACATCATTAATGTGGAATTTTTCTAAAAACTTACTTTCTGACTAGCTGGATAACTAATTTAGATGAACTATTTAGTCAAAATACCTATATTAACTGTCAATATGATTTTTGTTTTAAATTATATAGATTCAATCGATGTATTTAACATTTAATAATTACAGAAGTTTCGTTATTCGAATGTCTAGTTAATAATTTTTAAATTAAACTTGTAGTGGAGGTATTCTGTATTATTACAAACATGAATCTCCATAAATTCCGATTATTTTAAAGCAAAATACATTGTTAATTTAATTCGAAAGACAGCAGCTAAAAAACAAGTACTTGGGTCAAGAGAAGAGATTTAATACCGTGTTAAGCGCCGCAAACTGTCACTGATCTTCTCTAGTCAAGGGCACTAAATGTACTGATCTTCGTGAAGTGTTCGATCAAACTGGTGCGTGAGCGCGCGGCGTAAAAAGGCAAGTAGGGCCCCTTGAAAAATCTCACGTGACTAATAAGGACCACGGCCAATTGAGAGTAATTGTCGGGCCCTCAGTATACTAATGAACGTATATATACACCACTTGCTTCACTACTTCTTTTTATTCCCTCCGCGAGTTAATGGCTTTCCTTTACAAATTTTATTCGATGCATTAAATCACGTTTGGTACGTAGCTTCAAATGTATTTTTCAAGCCTATTCTATTCAGTATTAGTTACAATCTATTTAAATATATTAACTTTACAGTTAACAAATAGAATGAATATAGAAAAGGTTGTTTGCACTGAGGTAGTAGTCTAGTTTGCAGGCGTATAGTATGATTTTCTTGTATCGAGGAAAGGGTTTAACTCCATTATCGCATTACGCGGAAGTTTAAACTCAATTACGGGAAAAATCGTCGATCGACCTTTCTCTATAGGAAATTCAAATGCGAAATTGTACAACGAGAGCGGTACTGCATTGCGTCTGTCTATATTCACCGTTAAATCTATTCAACGCGAGTACGACTATATCCAAACGTAAGCATTCGTTTTGAAATTCAGTGAAAATTTTTAATTGGATTAATTGCCTATGAGCCGATAAAATTAATTTGCTTGTTGCAATAATTGCCTATTTAAGATTGTGCGGTGACATTTTTATTAAAGTACTAAACGCGCGTCACGGTTTTTAAGTGATGTGATATTGGCAAATTTCTATGTAGCAATGTATTATCGTGTATACAGAGAGTGTGGAATAGAATTCGTATAGAGTCTCATCTTGACACTCACTTATGATGCCTTTAATGCTGTTTGCGAGACTCGGCATCGTGATGCTGTTTTTTGTCCCCTATCTTCTCCAGGGAGAAATATCAAAATTTAGGAGTAAAAAGAGCGTGCAGCATCAAGAAGTCGCGCTTAATGATGACGACGAGAGTCTGAAAATAGCATCGGTCAGGGGATGCATTATCTCTGAGAGCGAGCGAGCGCACTGTCCTCTCTCCGCAGCTTCGTCGACAAAGCTCGCAAAACTTGCGGTGAGCAAAGTTAGCCGAAAACGATGACTCGTTGTGTTTCTATGCTCCCGCAATTTGGCGCTCTCTTTGTTCTAAAAATTTACAAAAGCATAATGCACGTCTAGCACCCGCGGTAAGCCTCTTCAGCGTGCCTCTCTTTCTCCATTCTCTCTCCGCTCGTGTATGCACTAGCAGGGGGGGCTTTTTCGCTCGCGTACATCGCGCTCGCCTCTTCTGTGTGGCCTTTTTCAAGCTACCTATTTCTTGGCAAAAGAGGACCGATCCCGCCGCGATAAGTGGCGAAGCAGAGAGCTGGACTTACGAGCGGAACTCCATGTATGTACACGTACACGATAAGCTGAATCCGTTCAATTTCGTGGCTTTTACGCTAGGCCAATAGCAATACGAAGCAGCTTCTGCACCATCGCGCGCAATATTAAATATTGCGATTATGCAATATATTGCAATATTAAATTAAACATTGGCTGAATATGAAAGAATGATAAAGAAGACCTTTGCACTTGCTATACGAGCGTAATTCAAAATCTCGTCGTTTGATCGTGGCCCACGCTCGCTTCTTATTCAACTTTACTCGTTTCCGCTTATCTGGGTCATTAGCTCCGCTGCTTATCGAGGACACTTGCACTGACTTACATACACGCAAGAAAAATCATGCGGTATCTGCTCATAGATGCTAGCAAGTGTTCATGCCGCATATGTAAGTCGTTTCTCAGATTGACATAAAAACGATGGAAGCACATCTACTCGTGAAAAATTATCATATATGTGTTCGTTTATTGGAAATTTTTTTCGCTTAAAAATGGAAAGCTTTACTCTGTAATATGCTTTGACATGTACGCTCTCGGTCAATGCCCTATACACATTGTAATATACTACGTGAATGAAATACATTCGTCATTCGTCAAGAATATAATTAAATTATTTCGTTAACGACTGAATCCTTTTAAAGTAATTACTTGCAATAAACTGATAAATTAAGTATCTATCTGGTATTGGCATTTCCAGAGTGAACAGTCAGAACTGCTACTATTGTAATGATCACGTAATAAGTGATCGTAATTACATAACACGAGTACAAACTCACTGAATGACTTTTAATAAATAACTTTATTATTTGATTTAAAATACGAATCTAAAATGTTAATATAATTAATATTACACGATTTAAAAGTTTTGAAAGGTTTTATGTGAAATATCTTTATACTTCTTATTACGTTAATTGAGTTTTTTATAATTCTCTTTTTTATCGATTATACTTTTAAAACAGTTTTAAGACACTAATACTACGTTGAATCATAAAAATAAAACTTATCGAAAATTCAATTACCACTTGAAGCTGAACCTATATCGCCAAAAAACTTTTTAGTAGTGGTGTGTCACCGCCTTCTAAAGAATCATGCATGAAGTATTCAATAATCAAACTTCAACGTCGTCATGTTTTAGAGATCCTGTTAAATAACTATACCTCTTTTCATAAATTCCAAATTAATTTACAATTTATCGTGTTTATAACTATTTTAAATCATGTTAGTATGAATATATAAGTATAATGCATTAAATAGAGAAAAAATGTTTGCTTTTTTACATCAGATCAATTTTATTCGCTGTGTCGGAAAATCTTTCAAGTAAAATTGTTTTTCATTTTCTAGCTATATTATCAATGGAAAATTCCGTATATACATATTATAAACAGCTAAAGAAATAAACAGCTGAGCCTTATTGAGCAGCTGCCAGTGAGTAAATATATCATACCCTAAGTTTGGCAACAAGCTGGATATTTATATTAATATTCAAAGTAATGGCAGTTAAACTACAATAAAAAATAAAAAATACATAATTTAAGCAATGGCAAATTGCAAATTTTATGGAGTCTTTCTATTCGTTTTAAAATTCTAATAATAATTATTTAGATTAGATTTGTTAGTAACATATATAAATATATTAAAACCGGTTTCTGTTATAAAATGTTTAAGTCGTAAATCATTAATAAAGCCTATGCCAAAGCAATCGCCTATACGTTTCACGTTCGAAGAATCGATTCGACCCACTGCTTATAACTAATGCACGAACCACGATACACAAATGGTGTTTCATAAGTGAAAAACTTCCACGAGGCGCACGGCAGAGGTATATACGGCGCAAAATACGATGAAAAAAGGAACATCGATAGCACACAGCGGTATAGGTATTATTGAAGGCGACGTGCGCACACACGAGTTAGACGAGTAAGAAGCTCAAGAGCGAGAGAGAGAGAGAGAAAGAGAGACAAAGAGACACGCAGAGAAAGCGAGAGAATATTGCCTGAAGACAGTGGAGGTAGCCTACAGTAAAAAGGGTGAAGGTCGTCGCGCTCCCCGCGAGTGACAAAGAGCGCGCGGAGGGTGGCTCGCTTGTGGATCCGTCCGGCTGCGTTGTGATATCGCTGGCGTCGTCGGCTGCAGTGTCGTTGTTGCGCGCGAAAACAAAAACGCGGATGCGCGTGACAGAAAGTGTCGCGAGCACAATGTAAGTAGGTACACGTTGCACGGCTTCCGTGGCCACACTGCCCGCCGCGACTGGGTCGCGCGCTCCGTGAAGCTAGGGGGTGCTTAAAGATGGATGACGCCGAGAGCAGGGTGGGGGTGCGCGCGCCTGTCCGAGCCCCCGCGCTGAAGGGGAATTTTCATTTTCAGCCGCCCCCACCACTGTACCGCTACCCCTACACACCCCCAACCCTCTCTCCATCGCGATCAGTGTCACTATATAGTATATATATAATATGGGAGTCAGCGCGTGAGATCCCTTGTAGTGATTCTTTTGGTCGACTGAGGAGGAGAGTGCTCTACCTCTATATCTCGCCTTCACTTGTGTCAGTCGGTATAATAACAATCGCAATAAGGTTCCTGTGGATTCTATCTCTCGGTATTTTTATTGGGATCGAGAACTTTCCTGATATTATAGGTCTATCGATGGGAAACTCTTATTAAGCCGACGTGCTTGCGCACCATGAACTTTAACTATAACTTCTTTTTAATTTGATTGATTTTAATACAGTATTGATTTCTTTTAATGAGTAGTGGAGATATTCATTAGTGTTTTGTCATAGAGTCTGATGCAATATCATAATGCAAAGATTACGACTCATGCTGAATAGATTGAAGTACTTAACTGATTCAAATAAACTTTTTATGTTATATAAATAAATAATTGAAATCACACTTTTCTACTTGAGGCAAAATATAATTTTAAAATTATTTAAGCAACTAGTGTATATAAAGATGTCTTTTATAAAGAACAAGTTGTCTCAAGTGACAACCGAATCTTATTTTGATAAAAAGTTGTTGATCGAGAGATTGGAAAAATGTGAACCAATCTGAAAAAGCTAGTTTTTTAAGTTGTTATTTTAGTTCCCTCATTAAGCTAATGTAAAAACAAATCTCGAAATTTCCTTAACATTTTCCAGTCAATTCATCTGATGATGGTTCTTTTAATCACCCATTTTATAAAACTTATAAAAACTACCGTACGCAGAACCATACGCAAAAGAAATATGATTCTAATTAATACATTCGCTGCTGTACGTAACAGTCGTACACGAATGGTATACTTTTTCAAACATTAATAATGGTTTAGTTTTTATGACACTAAGAAAAAAAAAATCCCTAATAATGTTTTACTTCTTCTATAATATTCGTGTAAAAGAAAAAGAAAATTACACTTTCTGAAATTGAACGCTTATAAATTCATTGTAACTAAAATAATTAAAAAGACTTTTAAAAAACAATCGTGATATTCAAACATATTTGACATTATTACAGTTGTTATAGAACCAAAGTTTAAAGATATATGACTGCTAAAATTCTCTAAAATGGCAATGTATAAAAGCTGTTTAATGATTTATAATGACTTTTAAATTCTCCAACTTAATTGGATTAGCTGAAGTGGAATATTCTTTTAAATAATATATGCTTTTAGGCTATGATTTGGTCAATAATTATAAATTCTTTATTAACTTATTTATCAATAGATAATTTGTCTTACACATGTATGAAAATAAAAACTAATAAATGACGTATCGTGAGCATATTTTATAAGTCATGAGACGGATCTTGGCGCGTTAAAAACATTAGACTTCGTTATCAAGTTGGGTATACTCTTGTCGCTCATTGTTTAGTATAGATTCTAATCAAGTGCAAATATAGAATCCTATTACAATCTCTAAAACAGTCGTAATCCTTGCGTTTTACAGGATATCGTAGTAGTTGAATGCCTTACAGTAATATTATTTAAACGCATGCTTTTTTTCGAATATATACAAATATACATTACGGAATTAACGGCTTATAGACCCCCTCTAATATTTTCACCACTTAATGGGGTCTGATTTCGGTAATGGAGCACGGGCTCAATTACTTTATATATTATAACCACTCATAAACTCTAACATGGATTCTTTACCAAGAGTTTATGAGTTCTTTAATCAAGAGCTATGGTCTGCCCGAGTATGTGGGTACTAATATTCCAGATTCCAGTGTGTATATGTTTATATGTATGTATCTATTTGAATATATGAAAGAAACAAACATTTTTAAGGGCCGAAATGTTGAATGCAGTTTTACAAATAGTTGTTTCTAAGGCCAAAATCAGCCGTAAAAGATATAGAAAAATATTTTACAATGTATATCCCATAAATAAACACTATTTCTAATAGAATGGACCAAGGTTGAAGTTCTCAGACCCATTTTAGTCAGATATATAGCATTTTCAATATTTTGACTGATTTTTTTTAGATTGCCAGCCAATGGGTTTAGATGAACCAAAGCTCAAAGTACTTAAAATTACCATAGTTATTCACCGAAGAATTAAAAGTTTAAAAAATATTTGAATAAATAATTATTAAATGCTAAAAACCACGAGAAACATAAAAATTCATAAAATTGAGGGGCCGGAACGAGAAAGAGTGCGTAAACTTTTTTCTCCGCGTAAGTAAAGATGGAAATTTGGTTTAAATGTGAAAAATATGCGTAATAAAATTCTCTACATTAATGAATCATTGCATTTAGGATTCTAGCAATTATAAAAATCAGCAAGCTGGACTATACTTATGCGGCGGAAAAAGTTTACGTGCCTTCTCTTTCCGGCTTCTTAATTAGTGAAATTAAAGTAGTTTTTTCCATTAAAAAAATATTTGATCAAAAAATTTTATATTTTCAACTCATTGGTGCATAACTTTAGTAATTTCAAGTAATTGAAGCTTTGATTCATCTATAAAGTCTATAGGATCGTTCTTTGAAAAAACTGCATACCAGTGAAAATATTGAAAATGCTATAACATTTTATCTGTGTATAAAATGGGAATGGAAACTTCTACCTTGGCCCATTTTATCATAAATCGTGCCTATTTGAGATATTTATATTGTATAACTTTTAAACCATATTTTTATATTTTGTTCCGCTGATTTTGGCCTTAGAAGCCACAATGTGTAAGACTCCCTTGGATATTAAAGAATAACGCAGTATTTTAATCTGTGAATAACTTGTGATTTATTTGTCTGCGTGTAAAGAGTTGGCAGAATTATATCTATAAGCAGCTTATAACATGAAAAAGTTATTAGGAAAGATCGAGATAGACGAGAAACAAGAAAACGACAGATAAAAGGATTGTTCTCGAAAAGAATAAGAGATAAAGGTAGCTTACATCTTTACAAATATAAATATATTTTTAATAATGCATATTCCAAAGATATAATCTTATGTTATTTCATAAAAGCAGTTTGGGATGTTTTTCTGTTCCCCGTACTAAGAAGAGACGAATGGGCTGCGAAAAAGAAATGTAGTCGGAGCATATAATTTAGCAGGATACAATAAGGCGAAGTTTCGCCACAGGAATTCAACACGAAAAAGAAAGAAACGAAACTGAAAATAGAAGAGAGAGCAAATTGCTTCGAATTCCAAAAGATTTGAAGGATGAGATATATTATATTATACTGCATATGTGCATACAATAAAATGTAATTTTAATTTAAAATGTAAATTTAATTTAAAATTTTAATTGAATAAAATGTAATTTTTTTGTGTAAAAGCACTTTAGTAAAAAACATACCTCTATGATAGAAAACCAAGACTATTTGGAATTTGAAAAGCCAAAGATTTGCCAGCCGAAGCAGATAGTCTGTGGGTCTTATCAATAAAAGAAAGACGATAAGTAACAACACAAAACTTCATATAGCAGAAGACTGTAATAATCAATATGACGAGTGTATTATCTGCAATTTGACGATTTCTGTTATCGCGGCGCGTCAAGAGGATACACTGCGGACGGAAAACTTGCGGGCACACTCAGCCTCAATATATCACGGAGATAAAGGCCAAAGCAGTTGTGGAAAAATGCCGAAAACTCTCCGTTCTATTATAAAATTCAGCTGCGCACATGGTCTCGATACATAAAGGCTGTCGTCACGAGTTGCACGTCCCACCCGGTAATAACAAACTTTCGGCTTTGACACGCGCGCTTTTCGCACTCGATTCTCACTCGCGTTTGCGCCTATATATACGTATAATATATAGAGTTGGTCGCGCTTTACGCTCCATTGCGCTCCGCTTCACCGGAAATGCACTCGTGCATCTCGCTCCTCGTTGCTTCACGCTATAGCTCGCCAGTGTACGCCCACGCGCTCAGGAGCGATCAGTGACCCCCCACGCGTTTTATACGAGTCTATTTTTCCGCGGAAAAGCGCGATTGCCCACATATACTCACTTGGCCAACGGAGAGATGGTCCAGAAAGTGCGCTGGCGTCGAATACGGCCCAGGAAATATGTAAGGCACGCGCGCGCACGTGGCGTCGGGACGTCTAGCGTCGCGCGTGAATGGTGCTATATATGCGTCTACGGTGACGACGACGTGCAGCCGCTTCCTTCGGGCGCAAACGCGCTACTTACTCGACTCGCGTGCCGTGCGTTCCCCGCGCTCTCTCTTTCTCTCTTGCTCTCGCCGTCGCGCCTCCCTGCCCCACTACTACAAGGCGCGCGCGCCGGGTTCTTTCCCCCTTGAAACCCGATAGACCGCCTGCTATATACTACTGCCGCTACTCTCCGCAAGCAGGAGAGAGACAGAGAGTGAGACAGACACGTACGGCGCGCTCGCGGTACCCTTGGCCACGCTCCCCTCGCATGGATTTTTTGTCGATCGGGGGAGAAGGAGAGAGAAAGAGAGAGAAAGCGAACCCTCGAAGAGAGTCGGGAATCTCGTTCGTTGTTTGCTCTCCGAGGTAGATGGACGTGCGTGATGTGAGGCCATAGCCGTCGCCGCCGCTCGCGCGCGCACCGGGATATTCGTGCTTGAGATGTTTCGTGAGATTGCGTTTCAATTTTATACGCTCTTTTCGGGGGTTACTTTACAAGGGTAATTCGATGAATTTTTTTATTAGATCGTGGCTATCACGAATATCGCGGATATATCACTGTCATTTCTTAATGATAATTTTTATAAATTCAAAGTTCTTTCGTGATTTCGACGGTATTGGTATGTTTTTAGTTTATTATTTACGAGTTGCTTGCTAATTTTTTCTAAGTTACAGATAAAATAATTATCATAGAATATATGCATATTAAATTGTGTTCGATTCAATATTGATTGTAAGGAAATAAATGTATCCGGGGTATCCAGACAAACTACTATTATACTTATAATAAAATTACTTATATCTCTATAATTTAAGCTATATCAATACATGCTTGTGTGGTTGCAAGTTATATTAAAAAGGTTACATTTGAAAGGCAGTTGCACAGCTTTATAAAAATATAAAACTGCATCTGAATCCACAAACATAATCCTTATAAGCTTTGTTAAAAAATAACGTTATTTTCAGAGACTGCAAGCTACTCACTGACGACCCTCATGTCTAAACTTCAGCTGTATCAATAAGATAAAAAAGTAAACAATATATACATATTTTATGTTTACAGAAAACTTACAAAGATACTGTGTAAGTCATAAAAAAAGCTATTAGTTTCTAGTCTATTTTTTTTTTCAATTTTATTAAACCGGACAAATTTACATAAGTATGCAATTTCTGCAAAAGTGCGAATGATTACAGGTCTGGTGAATTAATAGACATACGTTGGATTTAAAGTAAATAAAAGCAGTGTTTGCATATAGAGTATTGTGGTGCACCGATAACTTGCTACTTGAGTGTTACTCTATAGAGACATATGTAACCGCATGCAGCTTTCTCAAACCGGACTCGGATCAGCTGACTTGATTCCTTTATATATTCTCCGTTTCTTAGGATATTGAACCGTGTGCGACATCTAGAGCGACGTCTGTCTATCTGTACCTTCAAACAGGCTTTGCAAAACATAGCTACTTTTTCCCTTCATTCACATGCAAATAAACATTCACAAAATAAAAATGGAAAAAAACGAAACCCGGCGATAAATATCAATGGAAATTTTATGCTTCGTTGCCTCTTAAGTATACCTCTGCACTGAAACAGCGGGGGAGAGAGAGAGAGAGTGAGCATCGCTCAAAACAAATATTTACACGGAGCATCCGATATCGAGTGGGACAGGCGCATGTACACGATGCAGAGTGTGTGTGAC
>JAPYZO010005663.1:0-17634 GCA_030522905.1 Torymus flavipes | reverse complement strand
ATATTGGCGGTAGAAGATCAGCTGGATCCTTAAGCTAAAAGTCTCGTGTCAGTCACGTCAGCGCCGACCAATCACAAGCTTCGTTTACATGGACATATAGCCAATCGCAAACGTTTTATTTTGGCTACACTTTCCACTCATCACTTTGTTAAGAGAAAAACTATTTGATAAAATATAAATAAAAACAGCCATTTTAATCATATGATTCTGACAGCTTGAAAATATCTGGAAGGTAAAATGTCAGAAATATTTCAATTTTTTGTGCCAAGTAATATGAGGCAGAGATTAAATCAATGTTTTACTTACGACAGAAAACTGTATCTATAATTTTTTCTCGTTCCTAATCAAAATGTCAATTTTGTATTTAATTTTGAAAAAAAGGATGAAAATAAAAGATCGATATTTAATCCTCTTAAAAATGTTAGCAATCGTAATGAATGCTATTTGGGTCTGTAATGGTGGCAAATGATGATTCGCAAAGTCACAAACGCGTCGGAGTTTCGGATTGGCTATATACTAAACTAAAGTACTTCAGAACTAATTACACATACCATGAAATAAACACAATTTTGAACTAGTTAAGGAAATCACGCGTTAAAACGCGTTAAAATATACGAAAATTGGGTTTTCCGCCAAAGTTATAATCGCCTCGCAAATACGGATTGCTGTGTATGTAAATCCAACGATGAAGATAGACATGAATATCTAACGAGATTCAATCAAAGTAGCTGAATGTATAGCTTATACTCTTTTAAAAATAAACTTGCAAGTATAGCTATATTTAAAGTTTAATTCTCAATATAAGTTTCTAAGCTTAGTATTAAAAAAGAAAAACTTTTTGATTTAAAACGGGTTCACAGAATTTTACAAAATTTATACATCTTAGAAGAATTTTACATCCATCTAAAGAATGTTCGTAAGGGTCTAAGAAGAGTTTTTTATATCCTCCTATATAACAGTGTCTTTTATTCTCCGGTTATGAAGAAGCACAATCGACGTCACGTTAATTTATTTTCAAGTCGCGAGGTTAAATTCTAGGACATATTAAAATTTTAGTTACAACCGAATTAAGTACGCAAATATATTTCTACCAAATTTAATCTACCAAAGATGTTACAATGATTCAATTGAATACATGCTGTACAGATACACAATAAAATATGGTAAACAATTTTTAGCATCATCGATTTTTAAGGACTTTCAACTTTTGAGTGGTATAATTCAATGGGCTGATGAATATATATAGATGAATAATATAAATATATGTAAAAACTAAAAGCTTTTTCGTACTTTCAAGCTTTTATTAAACATTCATCAGTTAAATTCGTATACGATACCATTATCATTCTCGGTGCAAAAAGACATTCGAAAAATCAGAAATTTCGATTGATATCTTCCACACTGTGTAACTTTAAAACGGCATGGTTACACATCCCCGTTTTTCAGATTATAATATTAATTAAAATCGTACAAATTAAATTAATAAATATTCAATAATATCCGACTTTTACGCGTACGTGAACAACGTTGATTTTTTGTAATTGTCTAATTAGAAAAGAATTCTCGTAATAAGAATAATCCATTTTTTATCCAAATGATTTTTATGTCAACTTTCCCTATTCTGTATATAAAAGAATAAAAATCATGAATCGTAAATCTGACCTAACAGTATAGACTACGTTACTAAATCCATAAACAATAATATAAATCTCTCTCATACCAGAACACACCTCACCGATCGAACGTCCCCCCCATAAACAATAACCTCGAATTCCCCGACTCTTTACAACTTCCCACCACCGCGGTCCACGAAAAACGCGTTTACAAACTAACGGAATGCAATTTATAAGTCTCTATCGTTCCCCCTCCCCGCTGTCGGCTACTTTACATCCTCTATAAAGAATCTGTCAGTTACATCGCGGAGCGCGGCCCGGGGAATAAGTCCAGCGCGCTGCGCCTGCATGCAAATAGAGCGCCGTAAAAATGTGCAAGCGAGAGAAGAAGAAGAAGAAGAAGAAAGCAGCGCATGAGGGATAAATAAAAAAGCGAGACCGTGAAACGTCAACCGTCGAATGTATGCGTCGTTTGCTCTCGGCGCAAGCGCGCGATTTACGAGGCAGGACGATTTCCGCGCAAGCGCACGCTCGCGACGACGACGTTGCCGGGGGCCGTAAACAGGCGTGCGTGTCGATACACCACCGAGACATTTCGCGTAAAGTGCAGTGCCGGCTGCTTCGTTTCTATGTGTGTGTGTGGGGAAGAGTCAGGTAGAGGGTGAAGTCGCTGTTGCTGTGCGTGTGCGTTGTTAATTTACCTGAGCGTGCGAGTTGCCGGGAGTTGGCTGTAGACGAGGTTGTAAGTGCTTTCGTTCGGGGTGATGCGTTTTCTAGTAGATGCCAAGAGAAAGGCTTTTGGTTTAGAATGCACGAAGCTCAAGGCTCTGTGAAATAGGCCTGAAAATTACTCGACTGCCGCCGGCACTTTTTTCTTATTTACCCTTCTTTTATTGACTAATTAAACGGAGAAAAATGGTGTAGGAATAATTACTACATTCCATAATAACCATGGAACAGTTCAAATTTTCACAAAATTTACTACAATTTATAGTAAAAATTCGTGTTGAGCAATTTTCACTATAAATTGCAGTAAATTTCATGAAAATTCGAGTCTGTCCCAAAGTTACTATCGAATATATATATATAGTAATTTTTCTTATGTTTATAGTAAATTTTTCTACATTTCTCTCAGTGTATGAAAAATTCTGTTCATGCAAAAATATCTGCAGGCTCTTGGATATTTTTGAAAATTTTTTTTTTAAATATTGCGAACCCATGGGTATAATTTTACGTATTGTTTTAATATTTCATTTCAAAAAGATATATGAATGATCAAATTTTGAAAAATTCTTTATCTCAGTACGATTTTAAATTGCCTCTTTTGAAATTTAACGAAACGTAGAATGACGTATTTTCAAGCAATAAATATTCCGTATGAATACGAATTTGCAGAGTACACATGTTGCAAAATGGACCATCTCAATTGTTACCAAAATTTTTGCGAAAAATTAAAAAATTTTAATCTTTTTGGAACTTATGTAACGCGAAAGGCTTGAAATCTTTTGTTAAAAATTGTTGATAAAAATCGACCACACATATCCGTATTAATTCCATCATGATACCTAAATAACCCTTAGTACATAAAGCAACCGATAAAAAAATTTTCTCTCAATCATAGCTGACCACTATAGACTGAAACAAGGACTAAAACCAACTTCCGCTTCGCATATTATCTCTGAAATACCCAAAGAAGATCGACAACTGACCCCACGCAACACTAACTGTACTCCTAATCATCTTCAGCCCTCCTATAAACAAAAACAAATTCAGCCCACTAGCACGCGGCTACGGAGTAAAATTCGCTTCCCCGCCATCTCAATACCACACGGTCCTCCTCGCTCCTATATCCGCGACGATCCAGCCCATTTCGCTTGACGCGCGTGTCCGTAATATTCACGCGCGTAGGTGGGAATATGCGTTACGTGTATATGTATATACGAGAGCACAGCGACGGCAGTGCAGAAGCCGAGCCGATGCGCGGCGCCGCAAAGGCATTGAAGACAGCTCAGCCGTATGCACAGAGAGAGAAAGCCGCGCTTTGAGCGAGTATACGACGTGGCGTCGGCGTATCGAGAAATGGGTTAAGGAAGCTCCGCGGCGCATAAATCAAGCCTCTATACATATACACACAGAAAGCGACACAAAGAGACGCGAGGCGTCGTAATTCGATTCGCGAGAGAGCGCGCGCTGAAGCCGATTTTTAGCCACGATTCCGTTACACGGTAGCCCCCGAGCCTGTAACGAGGTGAGCGCGCGCATATGCGCCAAAGTTGATAAGATCTCACCGGGGAAGAGAGAGAGAAGGTCTCTCGGCTCTGAAGGTTCGCGGCACGCGCGTTGTGTGTTTGTGTGCGACACGCCACCGCCACATTGCCGCAGAGAGAGGTGTAGTATACGGTACAATGGAAAATGCAGGCGCCTTTGTGCGATGCACGTAGCGCGCGAGACCGACCTGTGTGTGGTTTATGCGCCAAGGGTAGAGGGAGAGAAAGAGAACCGCATTTTCAATGATTTGTCACCTGTGTGTGTGTGTGTGTATGTAGAACGATTCCCGTGGAAATGTGTCGCGCAAGATTTTGCTTATTCGCTTTTGCGGTTAGTTTGTGGGATATGTGTGGCAGGAGAAATGTGGATCGGGATTTCGAGAGAGGCGTGCAGCAGGTGAAAGCACGTGAGTTGGGTGAATTTTTTTGCTTTTTTCCGTTTTTCGTCTGTGAGAGGTCGACTTTTTTTGTGTGCCACGGTAGCTGAAGCTAAATTGGTTCAATAGTGCTGAAAATGTTTGATATGACAGTGTATGGGATAGGTTTAGTGACGATAAATTATGAACGTGGTTGTGACGTATACGAACGAACTTTTGTAGTAATATGCTTTAGATATTATCGATGTTATCATAAAAGCTACTTCGGTAAATTTCAACTATATTTTTGAATTCTGAAAATTCATTTTCAATCATGGATTTAATAGCATCAATAAAAGGTTTTGTTCCATTACATCGCAAATCGCACGCGTCCTGATTCTATATGGACGACGCGCGACGATGAGAGAGAAAGAGAGCAAGTGAAAAATACTAAAAATATAATCGACCGTCAAAATACCGAGAAATTTTTTTCAATACTCGTCACTCAGATGCGAATAGGTACGTCTGCTGTCGCATTTCCGAGGAATCCGAATTTGAAATTCCACTTTGCCTGCCACGACCTCGCGAAAATATCTTTATGTCACCTCCGATTTTCTCGCTCCCTATTTTCTACGTCGTTTTTTTTCTTCGCTATCTCGTTTCCCTTTTTACTTAGTGTGAGAATTTGAAAAAAAGTTTCACTTATTTTCCGTCTATTTTGGCGAGGAGTGGTGCAGTAAATAAGAAGGGTGCTCAAATTTTCAGACTCATTGTTACTGCTTTTCAGAATGAGAAAGTTCACTTTTTAAAATTTATACCTACGTTACATGTAAGAATGCGTATCGGATGCTTTTAATTTTCAGTCTCTTATGCATCTGGAAAGGCTGATCTAATAATAACATTAGTTATACAGTTTATATTATAATAATATTAGTTATATTAACCTTCTTATTGCTTCCTCCCATTGGAAGTTTTGAAACAGTGACAAAATTGTTGTACTTTCTACTTTTATCTTAATATGCTTTATAAATAACTGTTTTCCACCATCACAGAACTTAATTTTTGAGGGAATTAATAAAAAGAATTTTGACAAAAGATCATATTTGTTTCAAACCATCTACATTATTGATAAAGAAATTCTTTTTAATTAGCGTATTTCAATTTCAAATTACCTAAATATAGTTATAACAAGTTTTCTCGAAAACATTTTCGGTACAACAAAGCTTTCTTTAATTGAAAGCAAGATAAATCTAAAAACATATTAATTTGCTAATATTTGAAAATAGTTCTCTGTAAAGTAAAATAATATAATTCTTTATACTGATAAGCAAGCTGGTGAAGTTCCATTGTACGACGATTTGCCTTTTCATAATCATCCATTTTCTTATCTAATCGACATTAACGCAATTTAAAAAGTTGCACGATTTTCATGCTGAAAACAAAGATATAAAATGTTAACCACTAAATTTTCTTCAGTTTTAATTTTCTTACTAATGTAATGTTGAAAAGTAAGTCAATATTGAATTATACTATGTTTCGGTTTTCACTTTATTTTCTAATTTTTTCATGTTACCATGTACAATCAAATATAGGAGTAGTATGGGGTCATCAAATTGTTGACGTAAGTTACATTCATGTTAAATGTACGATACACGAAACTGTCGATTACAAAAAAGTTTAAACTGTAAATATTATAGCTTTAGAAAGAAACTTACAATTTTTTCCTACACTGAAAAAAAAGTATGGAGTTTAGTGCAATACCAAGTTAACAATACTGGGTGATGTAAGAAAAAATATGGGAAGTCACAAGAGACTGCAATTGTTAAGTTATATTTACAAAATAAAGTATTGCTCTCAGAGGTTAAACTGAGTTTACTTGTGAGAGCAATACCCGTGTTTCAAATTGGATACCACGCATGACAATTGAGATAACCTTAACTATTTCCTTGGTTTATTCTGAATTATATTAAAGTTATAAGCCTCACCATGAGTAAACTTCATTTAAAAATAAGTTTGAGATTAAAATAATAGTACATTATGTAACAAGGGAGAAAAGTCGCTCTTGATTACCGCAGGTGGGTTCACTGCCCTAGCGAGCGAAGCGAAGCGAGCGGTATTGATATTTGGCTGTTTATATGGAATTTACCTATTCCTTTTAAAAGCGGGAAATGTGGCCATATTTTCCTCATTTTGCGGGAAATATCGTCATATTTTTCGCAAACGTTAAATTTATTGAAAGAGGGAAACAAATCTAACTTTTGTCCCGCTTTTCAGGGAAAAAAGTGGCCATATTTGTTGAGATGGGAATAAAATTATTTAAAATATTTTTATTAAATATATTTTTATTTTTTTTATTTTTTGCATTTTTCGAGACATATGTTATTGAGAAAAATTATGATTATCAGTACTCGGAAAGACTATCGCTTCCATACAGCACCGCACAGAATTCGGCAAAAAACACGTTATTTTTCAGTACTGTACATAATAAATTCTTTCCGCTAGAAGTAAAAATATCCGTTTAAGGTAGTTCTATTAAAATTCTAAAGTCTGCATATGAAAATAATATTGAAGGTTGTTATTGTTTAGGTTTTCATAAACAAATTGGTATAGTTTTAAGTGAAAATTGACGACCATATACTTGAAATAATATTGTTTGAAAATGTGTGTTTTAACATGGGGAAATGTGGTAGCAATGCTGTTGGCATGGAAAAGTATTGAAATTGAAGTACTTAATCACTGCAGAATTATAGCAAAAGCGAGATATCGAAAAAGTAAATTTCATATTTTCTAAAGGTATTAAAAAATATACCAATAGGCGAATAAAATAAAAAGATATTTTAGATCAAAGTCGGAAAAGTCATGGTTAGATTCACGGCATTTATCAGTCAAAACAAAAAACTTTTTAACTTTTATTTTAAAAAACCAAAAGTATTAGCTATCTAATGTATATGAAAATTCAACAATTATTGTTAATTAATTTATCATTTCAAAATCTTTCTTAAATATTGAAGATGAAAATAATAATTTTATTAACACTCAATTGACTTCAGACTTTTAATAGAACCATCTTAATGCAAACTTTTTCTATTCAGAAATGTTAATTCTTGACATTTCATATTCATATATCTTTATTATACTTTAGCACCGCAAATATTTTTACAATTGGAAGAACCTGTAGGAGACATTTGCTTATTGATATCGGCTTATTTGAATATTTCTAATTCGTTTACGTACGATGTTGCAATAACTTTTATATCTTTAAGCTACTATATATAAGCGCACATGTTCCGGAATCACTTAAATTTAAAATACTAATTCAGCGAGAAACCAGTGAAGTTAATAGTGCAAATTGAATTTTTAATCATAAAAAATGATTTGGAGTTACGCATTTTGCGTCGTAGTTTGTTTGGCTATTTTTTCAGAAGCAAGTCCACAATTTGTAAGTTTAATGTTTAAGAGGTTATAATATAAAAAATTTATCTTTTACTTTAAATAAATAATTGTCAGATTTTAGCATTTAGAATCAGTATAAAATATTATAAATAAAAGGAGTTGATTTTTAAAACATCACGAACAATTTATTTAAGTCTAGCTAAGATAATATAAATATTGTTTTAGGGCCAGTATCCAGAAAATCGTGTTGGAGCAATAAATATATGCAGTTCCTGTAGTACGTAAATAAAATATTTTACGAACAGTTTGATTTTACGTACAATATAAACACAATTTTTTTTTAATATTATATATTTTTTAATGTTAAACTTAATCACTTTAAGTATTTGATCGGGCACTTAAGGAGGTTCGATACCGAAATGAAAAAGGTTACATCATTCGAAAAACTTAATATTGTCGTTCTTCGATTGATTTTCTATTAGTGTGCGAAATTTCAGATCGTTTGTCAACTCGGTTATGGAATTATTAAACTTCAAAGTTCAACTCTTATACACGGGCTCTTATGGAAGTACTTTGGTAAAACACAAAACACTTAGGATGCGATTCTTTAAAAAAGGTTACAGCGAATCAAAAAACTATAGGTAAAATAGCAAATATACAGGAGAATTTTTATACGAAATTTGAACGCGATAGACAACGCCGATTCCGAGTACTGCGGCAAAACGTAAACATACGATCGAGTTCGTAGGCTGGGACCCCCTCCGCACGTCCCGCGAGCGGTGACCTATCGAACCTCCTTAATCAAAATGAATAGTTTTATAAATTCATTGATATTTAATGTTTGAATAGGTTGCGGACTTGCCAAAAGTAGCAGAATAGTCGGTGGGCAACATTCGCAGCACAGTGAGTTTCCCTGGCTAGTCAAGATTCAACACATGTTTAGTGAAAATCGTTTTTGCGGCGGAACTTTAATATCTCCAAGACACATCTTAACTGCTGCACATTGCTTTCACAAGTATATTTTATATAAATATCATATTTTTCAACTATGACCACATATCTCTTTACATTTCTATGATAAAAAATACTCTACATATTAAAATTAACAATGTGAAATTGATATTTCAGTGAGGACCCAGGCTTTTTAAGTATAGATTTGGCCGACGGTACACAACGTTTGAGCAAAGATTTACATGAGCATCCATCTTTCGATTGGAATACTTTTAAAAATGATCTTGCAATCATAACCATGGAGGAACCCGTAGAGTTCAATGGAAGAGTTAAACGAGCGTGTCTACCTCGTGAAGGTAGTTCTTTCAATTGTTATATTATTTATGAAATACTTATTTCATTTTGAAAATATGACTGTTTTGATTTTATGCGGTTTCTCATATAGCGTTGAATATATTAAAAAAATATGCCTTGGTATTTTCAATGTAATCATGTGACAAAACATTAAAAATTATTTTGTATTTCAATAGGTCAAAATTTTAACGGTAGCAGTGGAATTATTGCTGGGTGGGGATTAACTGCAGAAACTAACAGAAGTAACAGGGATTTGCACACAATTGAGTTACCTATTCTGACAGTAGATCAATGTGCACAGTCTTCATACTCTGCAGAAAGATTATCTAAAAACACATTTTGTGCTGGATATTTACAAGGAGGACGAGATGCCTGCAAAGTGAGTTATTAGCTTGAGTGTAATTATCACACATCAAATTAAAGATTGAGTATCTAATTAATAAAATATCATTTTAAATGTTTTAGGGTGATAGTGGTGGTCCGCTTTATGTACGTGAAAATGGACGCATGATTCTCGCTGGTACGTAATTCTAATATTATAAATATATAACAAAAAAATTTCCTAATATAGTTTTTTTTTTCTTTTACATAAAGTACTTAGTCTGCCATCATATATCTTTTTTGTTTTCGCATTGATATTAAAATTTCTTAGAGTTGTGTTGTAACAGTAATTAATTTTTCTTCACACCGGGCCGAAAGTGCCTCATTCCCGCCCGGCTCCAAAACGGAAATATAGCATTTTCGGCCTCGATGTAAGGAAAAATAGTATACGCTTCATGGGAGTAAAATCGGCCAGCCTACATCTCGTGTTTGCCATTTACACGAGCTGTGGACTGTCCAAGTGTTTTCTTCCCTAAGTGCGTAACAAAGTTGTAATTAATCAATTTTGCTACAGGTGTCATTTCAAGTGGAAAAGGTTGCGCACGTCCTGGATACCCAGGGATTTATACAAAAGTCACGAATTACTTGAGTTGGATCAGCCAAATCATTGAAGATGAATGTATTTGTATAAATATTCCGTGAGTGAGTGAGTGAGTGAGTGAGTGAGTGAGTGAGTAAGTGAAAGAGAGAGAGAAACAGGGTGGGCGCATCGGTTACCACAATTTTCCTCCGTCGATAACTGTTATCGAAATGGGAGAGGGGCACGGGGTGATAATGTCTCACGAACGTGGGTCCGTAGATGCGCTCGAGGTGCATGAGCGCGTTCGATTCCGTTGCCTATCGTTATTTGAATAAATAAACATCTCTTACCAGACGAGAAGACGTCTGAATTTTTTATTTTTATTCATTTCTGTTCACGTATATTCAGTTGTAATTACAAATAAACATTTTCTGTTTAATATAATACTGTCTAAATCTTTTTATTTCAGCGCGAGTTTTGTCATTTACAACGAGCGAAGACTGATTGAAACACGATTTAGTTTTTTCTGTATTACATTCACTGAAAAGGTTATTTATTTATTCGTAATACAATATCTATTCAATTGTAATATTTTATATAAGGTAGGTCGAGGTAATTCGGCCACTTCGCTATTTCAGCCATTTTTCTAGTTCACTATCTTCACTTATCCGAAAGCTTAAATAACCGATGTCGCCAGATTCCAAATATGAAATATATAAGTTTTGTACAGTTTTTAATTGTTTGAAAATGATCACTACATTATTAGGCAAGTTTCTATTATAAAAGTTTAACGAGTCGGGCGTCCTATAAAGTCAAAAAAGCAAGTATTTCGTTTATTAGTTGAAATATAAGCTAAAAAACCTAATTTAAAGTGATACGGGCTGAAAGGTAAGGCTTTTTCCTTAAAATTAGTATGAAAGTAATATTAAAAATAATTTTTTTTTGTATTTTGTACAAGCAAATACTTTAGGGTCTATAATTTAGCTAATTCGACCAATCTGTAAAGAAAATGTGATGTAATAAATATGAGAAGGTGTGAAATTCGTATAACTTTCACAAATCATTTATGTACATTTTTTCTGAGAAGAAACTTTAAAAATATTATTAGCAATAATCTATTTCATTGATGAAAATAAATTTTTCGTTTAGCTTACGGAGACTCCCATATAGAAATCCAAAATCATTTATAGAATGCATTGTATAATGACAAATGAATTCCTTTATTTCCTTTATACTAAGAATTATTCATAGGAGTTGACTCCTATTAATAATTAAGTACAGGTTTTGCATATTTTTTTATTAATTTTTATTGTTTATGACTTAATTTATTCTATTATTGCCAATATTGACCAAATTAGATGGCATGTCATGTAATTTGGCCAAAACGCACATTTTTACACTTCTGCACCCTAAAAATTCAATATCACATTTGGACGGTTCTTAATTTTTTTCTGGGTAGTATATAGTATTTAGTATACTTTAAAGTTTTTTTTACAATTTTGTCCCAACGCATTTGCAGAAGGAGAAAGAAAATATTCCGCTTAAGGTGGCCGAATTACCCCAAGTTACCTTTGTTACCAGTGAGCTCTCGGATTTTCTTAATAATAAAAAGTGACGGACCCTGGGCTTGCACCAGAGCCGCCGACTCGTGAGTCAGAAACGCTATCACCCTATAGCCACGGCCATCACTAACCGGACTTCTGCTATTCGGTATCATATATTGTAATCGGACGCTTACTCTATTCTTTCATATTCGTACGTGTATCCACACGTAACACCTTACTTCATTAAAGTATTTGTGCCCGTATACATATTGATTACAAATACTTAGGATTTATTATACTTTTAGTATTATAAGATAATAATATTGTGTAAGCAATAATATTGCTATGTGGTTAAAAATTAATGGAAAATTGGATATAGTTTAATAACTTTGCATTGATTAGGACTGCACGATATAGCAAGATTAATCGTGATATTGTATTGTCTTGCCTCTATATTCAAGATGATAATTGATACAATATTTATTTACAGTTTTCGATACAATATCAACATTGTGGTGTCAAGAATGTAAAGGATCTTGTCTTGTCTTGAAAATTACTTGACATTTTCTAATCGTAATAATTTATCGAAATAATCATAATTAAATAAACTTCGGTAGATGCTGACGACCATCTACTAACGAGATATTCGAGCCGGCTTACTTTGGTACATAAGGCCACAGGAAGGGTGTGCGCGAATTAGACTCTGGCCGTCGACACATATATATGTTATTATATGTTATTCTTAAAATTCAGTAAATTTGTAACTTAAAAGTTTCTTAAATTTAAGAACATTTTTATGTATGAAATATGCATTTACATTATTCCAGTTACTTTGTTATAAAATTTCAGTTACATACCTAACTTTCATTTAGATGATATACAAATTTAAATTGTAAGTATATTATATACTTAATATATTTCTGTATGAAATTATTTTTAATTATGTTGTTTTTAAATTTCATTTATATTCTTAATTTTGATTTCGTTTATTTTTGAAGGATTTGCAAGAGCGGGACAAATATTACAGAAATATTGTATTATCTCGCTCTCGTGCAGCCCTAACATCAATAGCGTTTAAGTTATAAAATTCAAGATATATCAAACTTACAATTTTAGAAAAACTCTTAGATGTCGAAAAATGCTCTTGAGCATGACGATGAAAAACAGACCATCAACACTTTACAGATGAAAATGTTAGTATAGATTTAATGTATGTACCCATACAGCTTTTAAGACAAATTGGTAAATTCTTCGCTTTTCAATTACAAAAGTGTCGATACTATAATACCACTATTGAACTATAAATACGCACGCATTCTTAAATTATGAATCATCAAGGAGCGCGGAAGCGCTCTAAAGTCAAGTACTTCTATTATACGAGAATGACAAAATTGCGTTAAATTCATCCGGGCCATCCGAAAAACCAAGTTATCCAAAGGCTGTAATAATGTAGGTGGAAGTTAAGTACCCGGCGCGATTGAATCGTAAAGTCATCTGGATGTGCTCATGGAAGGCTGTATCATCTCGTGGTTTGCTTGCTTCGAGGGTCGGCCTCTCTGGGTGGCCGTTCTTTGTCACTCCAGCTCTTCTTTTTCGTATACACGCTACCGAACTTATTGTGGAGTATTATATCTGTGGAGAACCTCCGCGTGTAATAATATCTACCCTCGACTGGAAAATCTGTCAGCTCCTCTTTGGAAACCAGGTTTGTAAGCCAGCCGTTCTATAAATTTTACATACTCCAAATAAGAACAAAGACATTTTTATATTTACGTATCTATTGTTAGGTGCATTGTGACAAAAGAATATTGAAAAAAAGAGAATAAAAAATCAGAAAAACCAAAAATAGCAAATGTGTATTTAAATTTGAATGTGCCTTGAATACTTTTCAGAAATTGTTATAAAGAATACAATTATATTCTTAAAGAAGCGTTTCCCAATAACTGTCACATTCAATTATAAACAATAAACTTTCTTCAAGCAGCAAAGTCACTCTTTTCAATTCATCTCTATAAGTCAGAATTTAATTACAAGCATATCCCCCCCATCTCTCATTCCGCAGCAGCTCAAAGAGCAATCGCGCGCGATCAACCCCATCCACGAAATTTCCTCCCACACACATACCCTCGCACACCATTCTACACTCATATCCGCACCATAGTCGCGCGCTTTTCCCTATACATCGGCGCTTTCCGACAGAGATGCTGCGACGTCGGCCTACGGGGACACTTGAGAGCGTATACGCGCCGCGCGCAGCAAACGTAAACCGGATGAGGGATGAAAAGTGCTGGCGGTGAGAGAGAGGGGCACCTCAAGAGAGCTCGACGAAAATAGACGCGCGCGCAGGAAGAGAGTGAGCGTGAGAGAGAGGGCGAATCCTCGCGATCGGGTGACTTTTGAAATCGAGTTCGCGCGCGAAGGGGAAAAAGCTGCCACGCGGGTTTGTGAAACGTGAGCCGTCTACTCTTCTCTTCGCGCCTGTGTGTGCGATGCGCGTTTTCTTTTTCGAACGGAAGAGAGTAGTACCTACGCGCGAGGCTGTTTCTTTGTCAGGAGGACTCTGTCGTAAGTGAGGCGTGGAGAAGATTTTTCAAGAGGAAGAGATTCGAACGCGTCGCCGATTAGTACGAGTGTGCAGTGTAATGATTCATCCGATTTTTCAGAATGTTCGTGCCAGCGCGCTTGGTTTGTGTCTCTCGAGAGAAGGGATTCTCGAATGAATGGGTTCTTGATGTAGGCTAATTTTCGAGAAGCTTTGAATGGAGGGCATTCAAAAAAATTTAACTAAACGCAGATACTCTAGCTTTTTTTCAACCGAAGAAGACGTTTGCCAGAGTTCCTCTAATGTATATATTAGATTTATATTTTAGAAGATCTGGTTCTTAGTAAATGTAACTCGCTGTCAGCAGATAATTGCGTAATGGCATTTGAGTATTCGTTTGTTTTTTTAGTTATAATTGGACAACTTTAACAATTTTACCAATGTAAAATGAATAAAGCAAAATTTGTTGTATTTCAAAGCATAGAAATAATTCTCAAGTCAGCAGTTAAATGAATAAACATGGCTTTTCTGTTTTCATGTCGTCCAAAAATAAAAAAAAGAAAAAGCCATCTGTTTTATTCAACATCTACTATTGTTATCGCACACTATCTAAAAGTAAAATAGAAGCCAAACAAAAACAAAAGAGGGAAAAGGGAGAAGAAAAAAAGGAAATTTCCGTTTTACGTACCTACAATCCCGATCTTTACAATGCAAACTACAATCCTCACTACATCACGTCTTACGGTTACACCTCGCACTACTCGCCAAGTTTATTTAGAAACTCGAACTAATTTACAAAATTCCACCGAACAACAACAGCGCGCCGACAACACGCAAACTCTCTCTCTCTCATCCCCTCTCTCCGCTTAATTATTTCCCACCGGCGTTCCGCGTCCCGAAATCCTTTCTCTCGCTCTTCTCTCTCTCTCTCTCTCTCTCGGCGGAAAAATCCCCCTTTCTTATTCAAGAGCCAGCGGCGCCGTAAACAGCGGCGCGTAAAATTACCCAAAAAACGCGCGCGCGAAAGAGAAAAAGCCAGTGCGCGCGCTTTTAAAACGAACGAATTTTCTCGGATCTCCATTTCCTTTCGCCCATTGAAACCGCGGGGTATATAGCGCGGCGGTAGTGGAAAAACAAACGGCGCGGGATTCCTTTCGCGGAAAATGGACCAAGTGGCCGCGCGGCGCGAGCGCACGACTCGTAAAAACCGAAAAATCAAACGCGCGACGCGGCCGAATTTGCACTCTCGCCGTCCTCTCTCCTTTCTCTCTCTCTAGCTTTTCTTTTTCGTTCTTTCGCGTGATGTGTGCGGATGAGTGAGCTACGCCCCGTAAAATTTCCTCGGATCCTCGTAAAGCGCGGGGACGAGAGACGACGACGACGACGACGACGCGTAAGGGTTTTTCCGCGCGTCAAGGACGAAACGAGGAAGTGTGATAAACGCGTACGTGTGTTGCGCGAACGAGTTTTTCCACGCTGCTATGTAGTAGAGAGCTTTCTCTCTCTCTCTCTCTCTCTCTCTCTCTCTCTCTCTCTCTCTCTCTCTCTCTCTCTCTCTCTCTCTCTCTCTCTCTCTCTCTCTCTCTCTCTCTTTTCCTTGCGGCTGAAGAAAAGTCATTTGCACTAGAAGCGAGAAGCAAGAGGAAAAGACTAAGATTTTTTCCAAGTTTTAGGTGTTAGTTTAACACTATAGAACGATTGTTGCGGTAGGTTGCGGTGGTTTTAATTAAAATTTATATAACAAGTGATCACGTGAGATTGTGATAGGAATTAATAATAATAAGAATTATTAGAATATGTCACTTCTATACAAATAAAGAAAAATTACTTCAGAAACTTTTCTTATTTTCGTAGCAAAAAATCCTTTTATCTATACAGTAACGCAAGGACACAAACTTTTTTAAGGGGCTTAAAATATTTTAAAAATTAAAACATAAATTTCAAGATAAAACATGACGTTATTTCTATACTTACTTTTCCTCACAACCATCTACCAAATAAAAATACACATCATGAAAAATCTTCCTTCGCTACAGCTTTGATTCACAAAATTGACACTTCATGAATGTGCAATGTCCAGCCCCTAATTCTTTATTCCAGCTTGATAAGCTGCTACTTACTCCCCGGCCATAATAAATTTTCTCTCTCAAAAAAGGACCTACTCCCATACACGATCCACCGTCAGCTCCTCGGCTTTCAAAAACTAAGACTCCAAAAGGATACTCGACACCTCACCAACCAAAGATCTACAGGGCGCGCAACACGATCGACGCACTCTTCTATCTCTCTCCTCTCTTCACACCCTCCTTCTCCGCCATATGAAAAAAACGCCTCAAGCATCAACTCCTGCCACACAGCAGCAGCAGCGTCGGCTCCATTAAAATTCATGACCTACAGGATCTAAGAATCTCTCTCTCTCTCTCTTTCCCCTCTCTCGAAAATGCTTTACATTCACTTCGCCTCCGCTTCGGCCTTATCCGTCCGCACCTGGACGCGCTTCGCCCGGGCAATACATCATCTCTCTCTCGCTCTTCCTCACTCACCTGCGACTGTGCCTATCCGAAATGCTGCTGCCACGCAGCGCCGCGAGGAATTAGGAATTTTCGACACGCGTGTGTATAGATGTATATATGCACGCGCGCGTACACATCACAAGCGCACAGCATGGGCGTTCAGAAATTCGAGGCCGGAAGAACGCGGGGAATCCCCGCCGGCGCGCGTGATCTACGTGTGCTGCGAGAGTGGCGGGCAAGTGCTTTTCCTGCACGCGTGTAAAGTTGCGTGTATATATATATATATATATGTATAGTTCTTTAAAGATATCGGACTGAATAATATGGGAGTGGGAAAGGTTATGGAAATTGTGTTTATAAGAGTTCTGTTATTGGAGTTTGGTAAGGTAAAAGATTAACTATGTAATTCGCGAACTGTAAAAAAAAGAATATTGTGAATAAAAAATTGAAAATTAAAAATAAAGACAAATTTAATAACATTTAAAAGTGCGTAATTTTTAAAAGCTCTGATAGAACATCATACATGGATCAAACAGTTTTTAAAAAAATTCTAACTTTCTATAAAAAGATAAGTTGGAGTAAAAAACTGTCTATAGCTTATTTATTTATTTATTTATTTTATAAGTAAGCGGACTTTTACCCTTAATTAAACATTAAGCATTCAGTTTATAAACTGTATACAGATATAACACAAAACCACAAAGATAAGTATACGAATACGGATTACTAATAAGATAAGAATCTAGATTTTATATCGCTTTAAATCGGTACCAAATATCTACCGTCGTATTCGGCTAGGTTCCAATTAAGCAATTTCCAATATCTACGTATTCTGCTAACCGGATTATGATAAGCGGGGTTAGATTTAAATGTGAATTCCCTTATTTGTCACATGTTCCTAATACCGTAAGCATCCGGCCTAATCTTAAAAATATCCTCTATATCTGGATGCCTGACGTTATAAATTAAAATTTTATAAAGAAAAATACGTGAAAATTATGGACAGATTTGACCGTATGTATGTTAAAGAAACTAGAGATGTTACTAAAATCATGATAAAACCTGTTCATATAGGGACATGAAACCTATATGTGCAATTCCGATGAAAGTGGCGACAAAACCCGAAAACACGATTTGAAAAATTTTTTTCAAGCACACCTTCGGTGTGTGGTTTTTCTTGTTTGTTATAGTAATTTAAAA
>JAPYZO010005662.1:0-10031 GCA_030522905.1 Torymus flavipes | reverse complement strand
AATATAATTATGTATCAATGATTATAAAAGTGATTTCTAAGTACGTTTATATTTCATATTAATAAAACAAACCACGTTTCAGGGTTTTGATGTTCAAAGCTTCTACACTTACTTCCCCTATTTTCCCCCTTTCCAAACTTACACAAACAATTACCAACCATCAAAAACAAAACATTCTCCTTTAAAAAACTCTCAACGATCCACACGTGGACACTTTTCCACCTATACCCGCTCAACTACGTTCAAACGCTCACTCGCTTGCGCGTAAATGCATACTTTTATACGCCGTCTCGCGCAAAAGAGCCATGAAAATTCAGAGGCTCGCGCGCCCTCTCGAATTAAACGGAATTTCAGATCAAGATGGCTGGGCTTGATACGTAAGAGGCGCGCCTCTGGCATGCTAATCACCGAAAAGCTCGTTCCGCGCGCGAGAAAGAAGAGCGCGAGCGGCCCTTTTTAGCCCCGCGACGCGCTTATGAATTATGAAGCGGCGACTATTGCTGAAGGGGCGACACACTCTTACACGCCTTTAGAGATCGCGACGGATCCGTTTCGGTTTGGTCTGTGGAAATTGTGTAGGCAGAAGTTTTTGGGGTGCATATTTTCTTTGTATCACTCATGCGAGTTGAAGTTGGAATAGAATCAAGATCAATTTGAATGAAGTAATCGTTTATTTAATTAATAATAGCGCTTTTTATAGTTACTTTATCGAAACATTTATCATTGATACTATTTAAAAAATAGTATCTTTCTCCAAGGCTTCATTTTATACAAAAATATTGGTTAAATTCTCAATTTTAGAGTCACACTTATATCTCATTCTTTTGTTTCTCATTCGTAATACCTATGAATATGAATTTATAATTTCTGTTATTAGTGGTTCCTGTTTACATAATTTGATATCAGCGAACTACAACCAGACTGCATCACTTTTCCGTCATACTTTTATTTCCAAAATAAATTCTCTCCAAGTTCAACAGTAAACACATGTAGCTCAATCTACAGCCCCATAAAGTGTAACGCAAAATTACTGCACGCTATTAAAACACACCTATACCAAAACCATGCATATTTTAAAAAATTACACCCGCCCAGCCCGAAAAAAAAGCTCGCCGCTCCTTTATTTCACACGAAACCGAGCAAGCAGCCTGCATTATTAAACCGTTCGTTAATTTTTCCGTTTCAGGTGAGTACACACATCCGCCACACACATACACACACGGCTACTCCCCTATACATCCTTACCCGTTAATCTCGGGCCGGGCTTATATACCGTGAGTCATGCAACATTTACCAGCGCTGCTTAATCAAACGTAAAAAAGTTTTCGCGCGATTCGGGAGTTTTCTTCGCCGGTCAAAGGAATTCCTTATGAGAACCAGGACCAAAGTGGCAGTAGCGCGCACCGCCGCTGAGGAGAGACGACGGTTTACCGTGAGGAAAACTCTTTATTTCTCGCTCTCGCTTTCTCTCTCACTCGCCCGACTTCTTCATTAATAAAGTACACGCGTAAAATAACGGTTTTACGAGGTCTGCGCATCGGCAGAGGTTAATACGCGCACGGCTAACGGCTTTTGTTCGTCGGCAGGAAAATGCCAAGAAGAAAAAGTGTAATGGTGAGGTTGTGTATGTGTGCATAGATAATGTATATAAGGATGCAATGTTTACTGATACTGGTTTAGTTTTAAGGAAAAATTTTTTTACGGTTAATTTTGTGAATGGTTACTGGTAAAGGTGAACATTATTCCAGTATTAAAACTGACAGGGGTCGTTTTTATACAATAAATCATTGTATTTTTTTAACGCTTTATTAAATTTTTTATTTGATGTAACGATGAGTAACAATTTGATATTTAAAAATTACTCTAACAAATTAATTTCGTATCGCAAATAAATAGCTACTTGCATCGTGAATAGTTACTAACTTTTTAAATATTTGTTTTTATAGTATTAATATATATCCAATTCAATTATTCTCTAATAAACAAGTATACACTTCTCCGAAAAGTAATTCCCAGTAAAATTAAATTAAACACGTTACTTCCACCAAAGAAATCCCTTCTCCGTCTAATCAAACAAATACACGTGACCTCGTTCCTCGCTCACGCGCTCACCCTCATATTTAAATCCACCTCGCGCGCGCGCTTCATTCGACATACTTTATCCCCGCTATGTGACTCTCCGAGGAAATATTCGTCTTTCTCCCCTCTCTCGACCCCCTTTTTTCGGCCACCCGTCGCTGCTCGTCGCGTGAGCTCATCCATTCTTGAGCGATCCTCTCGCCTCTCGGCCCACTGATTAAACGAATTTTAAAGGCTCGCACGAGCGTCTCCCTCTCGTTGCGCGCCTGAATTTTTCAACCCGCGGCCGGGCAAAACAATTAAAGTACGGGAGCTTCGAGTCTCGCGGATTTTATGCGAAAACTTGGCCGGCCGAAAATAGGCTGCGCGGCCGCGCGGGCGAGCTTCTTGAAATTTTTAACGGCGAGGTACTTGGGGATTCGCGCGGGCGGTTCACTTCTCGCGGTCGGAAGTTGGAAGTATAGGGAAATTTTTGAAGTTTCGCGCGTGGGGAGGCAGCCGCGACGTTAAGGTTGCAGCAGTCGCTGATGCCTCGTGAATGATATAGCCGAAAGTTTTTTCGGCAGATGGAGTGAGGGGTTTTTTAACGATGTCGTTGTGAATAAGATAGTAGTTGGCTGTGCGATTCCGTTAACTGTCAAATGGGCTTGATAGTACATAGTTTCCTTCATAATTCAGAATGTGAATATTTTAATTTATTATATTATACTTATATTTAAAATAACTTCCTAAACCTATCAAAATTTTTCTACTTTTCCCAACCCATCGTTTCCGCATTACCCGCTAGGAATCCCGTAGTAAAAAATCTCCCAAATAACACTGGCTAGCACACTCGCCGCCGTACTTCACGTGTCCGCAGTGCGCACTACACACAGCGAGCAAAGGAAAAAATAAAACTTTTTAATTCGGCCTAACGTCCGGCCGCCCGAGCGAATTTACGACGGTGGCGAGTGTTTACGGGCGACTTGGTACCGCAAGAATGCGCCGACGCGTTTTCTCGCGAGAGCTGTCCTTGCGGGGGGGGGGGGGGGGACGCGCTGAACTTAATCGCCCGAATTTATGGGGCAGAGGACTCGCGCGGAATTAAAGCTAAATAAGGCGCTGGAGTATGCGTATGTGTTGGCCCTTTTTTTAATCAAGATGGCGGTGATATGTTTGGATTTGGCCGAGAGATAGAAATAAAAGTGAAAATGTGTATAATAAGTCGGGTATCGGGGTTTCATTTTTAATTAGTGGAATAAATGGGTCAGTCCGCGTTGATGAAAAGTCGATGATAAGATTTCCGGAAAGACTTCGAAGTCGATTCTGGTAAATTAATTATCCGAGTTATGATGTTAGAAAAAGCTGTGTTCTGATTGAAGCTTAAAATGGCATTGTTATTGTATAATACGTTCCTGTCATATCAGAGTGAATGACGCAGGTTTGATTCAAACATTATATTATTAAGATTGACCTAAAAAGTTTCCAATATCGTTTTGATGAAAGCATAAATGACAGATAGAATCGGATACCGTCCAGCTACCACTATATAAACAAGATATACAAGAAACACATCGTCGCACCCCAAACGAACCACTAGCAAAGGACCAAAAACCTTCGTAATAGTCTTTTTCTCCTCCTTACACCGAATTATCGAAAAACGAAAACCCAGAGCCGGCAACATGAGACATTCCATGTGGTCAGGTCGACCCCTTATACCTGGCTGTACTACTGCGGCGTTATATCCCTCGCCCTAGACACCCGCAGCCACACACACGCGTGTATAATGTATATACGCGGGACGGTGTTACTTCGCGCTATACACGGGGGCGCTTGTTTTTCGCCGCGGCGCTGCGGGCTTTCATTACGCGCGGGGGCTGCTGCATTCGCGATTAAACCACTGAGTTATGCGCATCCGCATTTTTAGCGAGCCTCTGCAGCAGTCGTCGTCGCCGCGGCGAGGGAGAGAGAGAGAGAGAGAGCACTTGTCCTCCGGGCACCTGCAATTTGATGGTCCTTAAATTGCTCGGGCGTTGAGCATATGTATATGTGTATAGGGTGAGCTTTTCTTCGTTTTTCCTTTCCTCTTTTTTCGATTCTTGTTTTCTCGCACGTGCGCATCCTCGCTGTTGTTTTTCCTTTGTCGTGGTTCTTTTGTTGGGAGGAGAGTCTTTTTGTTCGCGCGCGCACGCGTATACGTGCGCGGAATGAACGTGGGGTCTTTGGTATTTCCGGGCTTTTAATAAGGATTTTTCTGTCTAGACGTTACCAGGCTTCCACTTTTTTTTCTCCACTCCGCTCGTTGTGTATTCGAATTCCAGGCTAGAATTGAAAATTCATTACATGGTTAAAAGTCTGGTTTGGAATTACGTTACGAGAAAACGTTAATAGTGGGGGTGTTGGAATTTCGAGTAATTTGTTGACACTATTGTATTGGATCCCTTAGACTTTTAAAGAGTATACCAATTGTAATCGATTATTTCGTTGAGTTTCAATTACATTGCGTACCATCATTTGATGTAATCTTTTGTGATAATCTATAGACGTGAAAATGTATATATGTTGAAAAACATACTTCGATGATTTTGTAATATGATCAGTTAGATCAAAACTTTTTACAATTTATACTCGATAAATATCGATCAGAATAATCTCTAAATTAGTGTCTCATTAACAGGAATAACAAATTTAAATTTTTCTTCTTGTATACATAAGTATTTAATTACTCGGGCTTATTTTTTTCAAATTCCTATCGCCTTTAGCCAAATCAAAGAAAAAATAAATTTTCCACTCAAACTTTTAAAAATTCAATAACGAAAACCTTTATTCTTACAAAATCGGCAATGCATAGCGCAAAGGCCGAGTAACAAACCGCGCCCAGGCTTTGCGTAGAATTACTCCTCGAGTTATTATTTCATCGGTTCCATTCGTATACGAACACAAGATAATTTATCTTCACCTCTCTCTCCTCCCCATCCAGCAAAAATAACCCACTACCCGGGTTACAAATGCAGCAGCTCATCGCGCGCTGTCCTCGGTTTTTAAATAATAAAAATCTCCCTTCTTGGACAACACCACCCTACCTCTATCTCTCTCTATCTCTTCCCACGCTCGCTCGCGCTGCGTGTAGAATTCCAAAATTGGCAAAATCCGCGCGTCGACGCACACCTGTGCATGGTAGTGGTAAATAAGGTTAAAAACAAAAGCGCGCTTTTTTCGCGCATTCGTGGATCGGTAGGCACGTGCTGCGAGCGCACCTGCGATCGTGCCACGAGCGAGCGGACGCTAAAATATTACTGAATTTGCTTTTGTCGTCGTCGGCGGCACAGCGATGGCGAGAGAGAAATTGCGAAAAACGCGTTAAAAAGTGTGAAAGACGAGGGGCTGGCCGTATGTGTTTACGGCATTGTCAGCGCTAGCGTGAAATTTCGTGCATTTTTTATGAAATCGTAAATAACGTCGTTTTCATTTTTTTTTCTGCCTAGAGGTGACGCCGGCCGTAAGCTTTTTCCCGTTTAATTGGGATTTCGCGTTTAGCCGCTTTATGGATATTGCTTTATTTTGTTGTCAACTGTGATGATGGGGAATGGATGCTTTGACTTCTTTTACGCAGTCTAGATTATTTTATTCGATCATTATTTCAGAGTTTAAATTTTTGTTTGTTCGAGAATTCCTGGTGTACCACTGATAGTTCTTAAAAATGTTAATTTATTGACTTCATTTGGTATACCAATATTTTTACATAAAAAGTGGAACAGTTCATTCTATTCTACGAAAAGGTCCTTTCAACATAACTCATCTACGGTCTGAGAAATTCACCGATTGGAAATACGTAAACAAACTAGAAACTCAATTCGGCATAAAATCGGCACACATCGGCCGCCCCATACTCGCAAAACCATCACTGCCGAATTCAAATCGGAATAACATCAGCATTGAAAGGCAACAAACAATTAAAGCCCAAACCACTTCACCTCGAAATATCGATTTGCCGCCTCGCAAGCCGCAAGTCGCTGCATACGGATCGACACGCGCTCGTAGGAGGGAGATTGAGCCTCGTCCGCTGTCGTATTATCTGTTGACAATTCATTACCAACGCGCGCGCAGGCTTCCGATACAGCGCGCTTTCGAATTCCAATACTTACCGGTGGGGGAGAAAAGTTTTTCCCGCGCGGAGGCAAACACGCGCTAGTGCAAACAACGCGCGCGGTTCATCGAGAGAGAGAGAGTGAGAGAGAGAGAGAGAGAGAGCGGCGGCACGATGGAAAGAGCTCCGCCCGCTTTCTGTGTTTGCTCGGAAAATAAGAATGCGTCGCGGAAATTCACGCGCGTCGCAGTCTTTCGGCTCTATAGCTACTTCGTGTTTTGTGTCTGTGTGTTTCCAGGGATTCTCGTCGATTTTTCGTCGACTTGGGAACGTATGTTCTTAGCGTTCCTTCGTTTTTGCAGGCCTCTGAAGGCGTTGTTCAGAGATTTTAATTAACTGCAGTTTTTGTCAGGTTTGTAGAGCGCAGTTCCTCGTGAGAATTATTTTAATAAACACGCTATTTGCTGTATATTAATTTAGCCTATAGTTGTATGTATTACGCGTAATGTGTACATACAAAGCGGATCCCATATTATATATGTATAAATTATTTAAATATGTTTGCGCGAGATAACTAGAATGAGTTTGAAATTAAATGATTATTATTGTATATGATTTTGAAATATTTATTGAACTGTTAACAAGTTATAAATGCAATAATAGTGGCGCGGCTGGACAGGCGGGGCGTGAGTTTTCGAGTGAATGCGAAACGCGCAACGAAGTTTAAATTAACACAGTTTAATAATTACATGAATTGTGGGTCAGTTCAGTATTCAGATTATAATTAACATGAATGAAGTATACATAAACATATCAGTAACCAAATGGATATGAACATTCATAATGACGGTATTTAATCATACTGTAAACTGTATACATTATCAAATGATTTTGAAATTGTCTTTACCAATTTTGCTAAATAAATCGATTATAAGTATATACTGTTCCAATATTTTGACCCTTAAACTGTGAAAATTATTCGTTCATAATATATAAATTGAAATTTTTGAAATAACGTGTTTGGTTTCTGTTTTATGAAAAATATTATAGTTTGCTATTATTGTCTTTTTTATTTATTCATAATATGTCGACAGAAAAAAAGAAAATTTTTACTTTACAAATCTGATTTTTACACTGAAACTCTTCTAATTATTAGCAATGGCCAAAAACATTTTAAAACTTGGAATCACCGATTCATCGAACAAAAAAGTTAAAAGGAATACTAGCTACCAGTTCAAAAAGTCGAAGAATCTTTGCCTTAACTAAGCGCAGTAATAGCCGCGCATCCACAGAACACCGGTGTAAGAAATTTATGAGCCCAATAGCAGCTTCACAAGTCGAAAGATATGATTTTTGAGTTTATAAGATTTCAACGAGTTCCAAGGAAAGATTGAAAACGTTCTTCTGGTTGCGTAATCATGTGAAACAGAACTAAGTTTTTTTACGATTGGTTGTTTAATTCTTCTGCCTCAGGGGAAGTTTGTGTGGATATAACATTTTCAATTTATTAAATGAATGTTCTTTAAAAAGCAGTTTCATTAATATTTTCATCAGTAGATTAAATTAACTATGGTCAGCCAATGAAGAAAGACAACTTAATTTTTTATTTTTCTTCGAAGTTGTCTTGATACAGGAAAGTCTTTTTCGTAATTTTAACTTTAAAAATAAGTAAACATTACCAGCTTTTAATATTCCACAGTACTAGACCATTCCTATACAAGATCGCACACACATTCATCACCGCCCTTCAACCTCTCCTTTCATCGCAACAAAGAAAAAAAAACAACAACCATATCGCAGCTCATTCTCCGACCGCGCTCGTCCGACAAATCGCTAACTGGCGCGTGTTTGCTCGATCGGTCCCGCACGCGCGGTTTTGAAGTTTCACGAGCGCAAATATACGGCGGCTCGCGCGCAACAAAAGCTCCGCACGCGCGTTCTGTTTCTCTTTTTTTCCGCAAACACGCGCAGAAAAAGCGGCCCCATATAAACGATCCTCTCCTAAAAGCGAAACAAAACGAGCTAACCGACAATAGGGTCGGTGTGTAACGTGTGTACAGTGCGCGCTGCTAGAATGATGAGTCGATTGAAAAATTGAGCGCTCGCGAGAAGGGAGTTGTGGCATTGGCTATATGTGGTGTGCGGTTTGGGTCAGGGTAGTTGACGGTGAATGGGATGTTCAAAGTTGCGTGGAAGTGGAGAAGTGTGCGTAGATTTTTCAAGCAGTTTTTGTGTAAGGGACCCTTACAATCTACACAAAATTGAAAATTGAACGAAAAAAATAAAAAAATTCAACGTTGATCAATTACGGTGAGAGAAAGTGTTTCTATTCAGTAGGACAGTTATTAAGTAATGGTAAGTTTTCTCAAGAAATATAGAGAAATATATACTCAAATGCATTGTTTCATAATTTCTTAAAATTTGTTATCAATTATATAATCATTCAATTTTGTATATTATATCAAAGCATCGAAAAACGCAAATGACGGAAGAAATTTTGCTGTCTCTCTAAGCAGGGTAGGAAAAGAAGTGCTCGCTGAGACTTTAAGTTAATGAGCTACTACTCTCTAACAACTCGTCTTTAATCATAGTCCAAAATATGTTTTAATTTCTCGTTTTATTACACGAAACATTCTTCAAACATCCTTCCTTTAAAAATCGACCTAAGCAATGCAATAAACCTACATAAAACCAACACCCAGATGTTATTTCGGCCAATACAACCTCAATGTCCAATTCAGAGTTCCTTGCCTAATCTGACTGTCTTCTCCACTCACTGTTAAACATTGTCACAGTTCGGACTTAGGGGAGATTTTAAATCAATTTTTGAAGCTATTTCGCGAGTGTACGACCGCGCGGAAAGTTTAGTATCCGCTCTTCCGCATGTCAAGGCAAAATCGAAACGCGGCTTTGGGGTACGTGACGCCTGACCCCTCGGATGGATCAGGCTTTTGCGCTCGCCGGCGGTCGCTCACCTATCTCTTTACTTTTCCAGCTCATGAAGCGTACGTGTAGATATACACATAGCCGTTTTCGTCTGTCAGCCACGTAAGAATCTATTAGCCGAGTGTCATTCAACGAATCCAGGGAATAGAAGAGAGTTTGAAGTAATGCTGAGGGTGGGATTGTAAGAAAATATGTAGGAAAACGATGCGGTTTGTCGAGTTTGTTTTGCATAGGAAAACATTTAAAATACAAAAAATAAGGAATCTTTCAATATCGCAAGATTAATCTTGAAATTGTATTGTTTCTCAATATTCAAGACAATAATCGCTACAATATTTTTATACAGTTTTCTATACAATATCAAGATTAAGGTGACAAGAATGTAAAGAATCTTGTCTTGTCTTGAAAATAACTTAACATTTTATAATCGTCATACTTTATCGAAATAATCATAATAACTAATTAAAGATAAACAATTATTTAAGTTACACACAAAGGTGCCTTTGTTAACTCAGTAAACTTTGGTAGTTGCTGATGACCATCTACTATCAAGATGTATGCCGCGCACCTAAATCCCCTCGGACCAACTTACTTAGGTACGTGAGGCTACAGGGAGGGGGTACGCTGCCTAGCGGAAGCGCGCAAACTAGGCTCTGGCTGGTGCGGCGGCACATATATGGCGGGAAAGATAAAATTTTAAATTTGGCTTTCATTGTTTTCGTATTAAATCTAATGTATTTGTATATTAAATTGCGTTCAGTTCATTATTCTCAAAATTCAGTAACATTTGTAATTTAAAAGTTTCTTAAATTTAAGACCCTCTTTAACAGTAAATCAAAGAGCCAGGGACGGAAGGTCCTCGTAAATTAAGGGAGTTATGTAGATAGGCGACAATAAGCGAGTCGATAATTTAACATAATCTTAAACCCGAATAGCCGGA
>JAPYZO010005660.1:3834-27089 GCA_030522905.1 Torymus flavipes | reverse complement strand
GTCAGTGTGTATATATATGTGCGGGTGTTTGTGTGTGTTATGTGCTTGCACACGCGTCGACTCGATTTGCATGCGCACTTGCAAATGCCGCTAATGCGCAATGTTACATCGAAGCCTTTAAGAAGGCAGGCGAGAGAAGAGCAAACTGACATGCGTTCAAGTTAATACTGGCTTGGATGTTTAATGCTAACGTAACCGCAAATTATTTTAATCTTTATAATGCTTGGGAAGACTATCGTTTTGTTGTCAAATGAGTATTCTTTTATGTAAATGAATAAGCACTAAATATAAGATTGTCTTTAAAATAAAAATAAAAAGGACAATTTTCATTCGCAGTTTTTATCTTGTATGAATATAGATAAATCAATAAGAACAAGAAATTTGAAATTAATATATTAATTGCGAGTCATCGAACTATTCTTTATTTTTCTCCGAATATCCTCCTTCTACAAGTTGATTGACGTGGAGCTAAAAGTATCATTTCCCAAATATCTAACCCCCGCATTACTTCAATTGCCCGATGGCCATTCTTTCTTCTCGGCAACACTCACGCGTCGCGAAATATCGACGAGATTACAGAGCCAACCAGCGTTACCGCCCTGCGGAGCTTTGCAATGCGCATACAAATGCGACCGAGAGCAAGCGGCCGGTAAAATATTCCACGCGCTGCGCAAATTAAAATGACACTGAAATATATATGGCCCAAGCGCGAATAAATTGTTTACGCCATGCACGCACACTCGCGCGACTCTATCTCCGCAGCTGCCCACGCGTTTTTGTGGATGGGGTAGTCGAGACTTATCTGCGATGTTTATTGTGTGGAAGAGTCGGAGGAGAGAGAGGAGTACTTTGTGGGAGGAAAAAATTTTGCCGGAGAAGTGATGCTCGTACTGTTGGACACGATGAATTAAGAGAATCGACGTAAATTTTCTTACGCCCAGAGATTAGAAAATGTTTTGAAATGATGAAGAGAAATGAGCCTTGTCCTATTGTTCATTAGTAATTTTTGCGGTAAATTTGTGAATATTAAAGCGTTCATTAAAATTTTAAATTTAAATTAAAATAAACGATCATTATTGTGAATATCTAACTCTTGCTAATATATTTTATTAAGCTTATTAATTCTCGAAATAAATGACAATGAAATTAAAGTAATATTATGGAAGTAACCATTAGAATTATACAATTTTCACGCGCGTTATTATTCGAATGGCACTACAAGCTCTATAATGAACGGCCTACAAAAAATTGCTCCACGCGCGGCTAATAAGTGAATAAATTGACATAATCGTGTTTCGTATCATTATAATTATGCTGATAAATTTGCACCTGAAATGAACTGAATATTGCGTTATTTACTAACGTAATTATACTTATATTTAATGAGCCTCTGTATACTTTACAAAAGCACTCGCTCTCTCGCGCCCGCGCGCGTTTCACCTGGTTTAATTTTAATAAAGATAATACACACAAACACAGAGTGTGTAATGCAGCGCGATTTCCATTCGAATATTCCGCGCGCTTAAATTAATACTAATTGATTTACACTAGTATATCGCGTGCGCGTGTTTCAATTAATGCGACTTAATTTTCCCCCATTCCGCAAATGAGTTCTATAAAATTTATTATATGCGACAAGTTTCGCCACCACGACAGCTGCCGTCATTTTCCGCCGAATCCATCCACGTCTGCGAAATCCCAATTTACAAGCCGTACAGAGCGGAACTTCCTGGCGAATCCATTATTGGCAGACTTCTTTCACCTTCTCCTACCCTCTCACAAACACACGACGACGACGACGACGACGAATCGCTCGCATTCAGGAGAAAAAAGTTCGCTCGCGCCATTCATTTGACCGTCGCGCGCATTCTCAAGAAGAAAAGTTCGAGGCGCGCGCTGGGGAGGAGACAGAGACGAATGGAGACGCGACGCGAAGCGAGAAATTTGATTCCCTATCCAGCGAAACGAGTTTCCACGAGCGCGCGAGTGTATGCAAAGTGCGCCTGTTCGCTCTCGCTCGGCGGTCTACTTTTCCGTATCAGGAGGAGAGAGAGGGACAGGGAGAGAGCATTTCGCTCGGATTTCGGGCGCGAGAGATGTATCGGCGTGATGGGTTGCGAGAGTCTTGTCTGATAAGGTATTGATTCGGTTAGGCGCACGGGGTGGAATACAAATCAGTAGTAATAGAACTGCACGCGAGTAGTAATTTCGTACATATACAGAACGAGACGTCTTTGTTCAATCGAGTTTCCAAAGTTGTCGATGGTAATGAGATTTGTTTGGATACGACGGGAGCAAAAAAACGAAATCGGAGATCGCCGTTTCTCGAGCATCAGATAAACGTCCGTTTATTTGTGTAAGGCGTTCATTTGTGATGTAAACGACCTACATCGACGTAATCGCATGCATCAACTCTAGCGCATTCTTACAGTAAACTTTATCAACAAAGTGCTCCATGACGTTTATGGAGAAATCAATCAATCAAGTTATTTTCTACAGCTCTTTCATCACCTCTCTTTCATCGTTATCCCTTCGGAAGATTTCATCCAGGATTACCAATCGAAATTCTAATACTTAACCAAGCCTCCATACAACCCTCGCTTCCCTCTGCAGCCCTAATCGCGAAGCAATTCGAGCGTCGCGCGACCAAAGGTCACCTCCGCTACCGCCGAAAAAGCGAAGGGCAGGGGGGGGGAGAAGATAAAGAGCACAGTCGCGCAAGCGTATATAGCCGGAGGCGCAACGCGACGCAAGTTCATGGTCGTAGTCGTAGTCGTCGCGGCGGCACGCGTCGATCGATACGACAGGTTCACTGCCCCACGCGCGTGAGCGCGAGGCTGAGAGAGAAAGGGGCTCTCTGTCTCTCTCTTCTGTGTTTTTACGCGCGCTGGTGCTGTTCTGGCTTTTATCGAGAGAGAGAAAGAGAATGAGGGAGCGAAAGAGAGGGTAGAAGGGGAGTGTTTAGGAATATTGGTAGTATTGATTGGTGCGTGGCGATTGAGGAAGCAATGTACTAGCGAGGGATATATGTGAATTATAAAGACATCAATGGTTATAAAATGAGAATTCCAAAAGTTTTCTTAGGTTTTGTTTGTTAGTGATACCCCTCCTATAAGTAACAGTATTTACATATTATTGCACTTCTTTTTATTACGCCTTTATTCTTTATCTATCTATCTTTTTATTACCCTGATCAAGTGAATTGTCACATGCTTGCTGCTTTTTATTTCGAATCTGAAAAGATTAACCAGCCATTCTTCAACTACTTGTTAATTGATATTCAAGTATTTCTTATTTTTCAATATTTATCAAACACACTAGTAGCTAAACATCACTAAACCTTAATGCCACCTCATCCACCTCAAGAAGCCCCGACCCTATAATCTCTTCTCAAGCTCTCACTCTGAGCAAAACGTAAAAAAAACAACATTCTCTCGACACTGCCGAATCCGCTTTGGCAATTAAACGAAAAATGAAATGGCCTTTCCTTGAAGCACACAATGCACGCCACCGCCTCCACCGTCACGATAAGTCCGCGCGAAGAATGGAAGTTTCCAATTTCACGCGTCAACAATGGGTTTATCTTGAATCGGCCCGGCTATTAGAAGCCATTCGAGGACACGTGCTGGATATCGATTGGAAGGAGGGGGGGGGGGGGCAACGTTAAGAAGGAAACGAGTGTGTATAAGAACGATTGTCGGAGTGAGGAGAACGAAGGATTTGTGGAAAAATCATTGGTATTTTAATTTGTACTTTAATGATAAAAGTTTCGATTTTATTGTTAGCAGTGTGATAGAAAAGAAAATTTTGCTCAATACCATATTTTAAAATGTACCACGATTAAAAAATTCGAATTATCGCGTTTACTTCTGTTGCTATATACCCACGACAGGTACGCACCCTCCAATCACTGCCAAACTTATTCTCCAACTAAAAATTTACGCACCATCGGCTTATCTCACCTTCCGTACCAACCTTGCACGTACACCGCTCACGTCGTCGTCGTTATCGCTCTCTCTCTCTACCTCTCTCTATACACTACGCTGAGATCCGGTCATTATACGTGGGGGTGAAAGGAGCAGCGCGAACGCGTCCATTCACCTTCGGCGGTGGTGGCGCCGTCGCCGACGACGGATCACGTAGCTTTTTTGTCCCTCCGTGCAAGCGCGCGAGGAACTTTGACGCGAGAATTTCGAAAGGGCGGAGAGAGAGCGGCGCAATACGTGACGTTGCGAAAATGGTAGAGATAGGGTGCTTGTGGGGGAGTCATTTTTCAGGCAGATCAATTGATTTTTTGGGATAAAGGTGATTGGAGAATTGTTCGTGTGAAGGGGTTGTGATCAATGTAGTTCTCTAGTCCTGGATATTGTTATATGTTCACGATGAGTAGAAGAATTGCGTTTCTTTATAAGTGTGAGAATTTTACTGCAATATTTTTTTAATGAAAATTCTTTTTAATGAGAATTCCTACCAACAAGTTCCCAATCACCTTTTATTCAAAAAAATTAATTGATCTGCCTGAATAGGGCTGCACGATACAGGAAGATTAATCTTGATATTATTATTGTCTTGTCTCAATATTCAAGACATTAATCGATACAATATTTATATACAATTTTAACATTTTCTGATCGTAATAATTTTTCGAAATAATCATGATAACGAGGATGTAACCTTCAGTTGTCCAAGAAATAGAGAGAAATCAAAAAATTATCATGAAAAAAGTAGAGGATTATCATCTCTAATGAAACATTCGAGTGACAAAGGCTGGCGGGGTGATCGACGACGCGCTCCCACGCTTATATCCCCTTGATCCGGCTTACTTAGGTACGTGAGGCCACAGAGAGGAGGTGCGTCGCCTAGCGGCAGCGACCAAACTAGACTCTGGCCGCCGGCACTTATGGCGGGGAAAATCGAATTTCAAATTTGGCATTTATTTACACTTGTCTCGAAATTTTATTCTTTTTGTATTAAATCTAGTGAATTTGTAAATTAAATTACGTTTAGTTAAATTATTCTTAAAATTCAGTAACATTTGTAACTTTAAAATTTCTTAAATTTAAGTACATTTTTAACAGTGAATCATTTAAAAAGGTCTGAAACCCAAATACCGAGAAGGGCGACAGTGAACAAGTCAATTATTTGAAAAAACTTATACTATTTCACGTCTGCGTGCCTTTCTCTTCTACGTGAACCTCACATCCCCTGGCTGTTTGGGTTTAAGGATATTTTAAACAATCGACTTGCTTACTGTTGCACGTCTACGGAACTTTTTTTTGTATGGACCTCACGTCCGCCGGCTATTTCGGTTTCAGCCTTTTTCAAATAACCGACTTGCTTACTGTTGTATGTCTGCGTAACTCTAATATCAACAAGAATTTCAAGACAAGGCGATAATACTTTTCATATTGACTGAAAAGACCAAGACGAGAGCGAAATTTTGAAGAATTTACAAGAGCGAGACAATATAAGTACGAAAATATCGTATTGTCTTGCTCCCGAGCAGCCCTATTCATAATTGAATGCTAATATCCTGTACAAATTTTTATTTCAACGCAGCTATAATGGAAGTATCAGTCTAATAAATACCCTCTATTGTTTTTGTCTACTTACAACTCCAACGTGACCACACATACCCACCTTTTCGCTCTATCTCTAGTTTCATAATCACAACCTCCCGCCAACAAACAGCTCATTTGTAGAACCTAATAGCACCGCTCGCCTAAGTAAAAATTTTCCACCCTCATTCAACACACAGCACACACACACAGCAAATACACCTAGACCCCGTGGCGTGACGGGCAATTTATGCGCTCGTGGCGTTGGCCCAGCCGTGGCGTGTATGAAATACGCTCGCGCATAATGAATCGTGACAGGGGGCATTATGACTCAATCAATAAAATAAAGAATGCGCGCAAAATTGCGCTCGCGTGGTAAACGCCGACTTCCGTGATTGTTATGGTGTATTTATTAGGTGAATGAGGCGGTGAGGGGCAGTTTTCATTGTAGTGTAAGTGCTTCGAGTCAATTTTCGTTGTAAAAAATAAAGAGCAAAAGTAGGGCATCAGTTTGAAGGAGCTTATAGGAAGGGAATCCTTTTATTGAATGATACCATTATTCAATTAATATGAATATATTAGAAATAAAAACAATAAAATTAGCCAACAATAAAACGCTACAAATAGTTTATTTGTTTTGCTTCCTCCTAAAGGAAGCTTTGTGATAGTAATTTTTTGAGTTGTTCCAAAACATGTTATAATTATTTTCCGAGGGTGTTAGGAATCAAAATACATGGTTTTTGAAAAATGTCAGTGTTTGTGTATGTGTGTGTGTCTGTACCCTGAATCTCAGCTTCTATACAATCGGTTTTAACCGGACAGATCTCATTTTTTTCGTTTTTTTGTGTGATGACGGGTCAAAAATCCGTTTTTGATTGGGCCGATGCGTTTTTGTTTTATTTTGAATTTTGAATTTTCTCAAAATTTATTTTTGAATTTTTTTAATGATTAGACTTAAATTTTCAATCTGGATGGGTAGCATTCATAGTAGCAGCATAAAAAACCTATAATTAAAATAAAAAATTTCACAGTTTTGTTATTAGCAAAAACGTGTTTTTTTTTTAAAAAAAAAAGCTCACAACTCCCAAACTAAGGGATCAATGTTTTTGATATTGAGAATATAAATAGCTATAATCTGTAGAAATTTGAACTCATTCTGTTGATTATTTTTTGAGAAAAAAAAATGAAAAATGAAAAAATGAGTTTTGTATGTCTAACGATTACGACAGTAAAATTGTTTTATTCGCTCCAAAATTCATTGTCGAGATAGATTTTCGATAGCTCTAGGCTTAAGTTCTTTTGGCAAAATGATTGGTTCATAAATTTCAAAAATATTTAAGTTTAAAATTTTTTTAGCCTTTTTTTCAAATCGTGATTTCTCGAGAACGGCTCTATGTATCTGAATCGGATGGGTAGAATTCGAAAGAGAATTAATTATAGGATTAATTAAAGGAATTAGCAAATTAAGGTTGAGGAAGCCACGGTCCAATGTATTGGCAGCGGTTTTCTTTAGAAATAAAGATATCTAAAATATATTGGAAATAGACGCAGACAGACAAAAAAAAAACAACTCTGAACTCGACGTAGGAAACATTTTTACAAATTTTGTATGCACTGAATCCAAATCTAAAGTCAAAGTAATTTTCCAATCTGATTTTCTTTAAATACCATTTTATTACTAGGCTAATTATCGGAATGCTTGTGGTTTCCCGGATTTTTTGATAATAAAATTACATATAACCTGGGAAAACACCTTTGTGATTTGAGATGTGGATTCAGCACTTCAAAATACGTGAAAAAATGTTTATCACGTCGAGATTAAACACTTTTTTGTCGGACTGTCTAATTATATAATCTAGTAAATGTAAACCTACATTATCAAATTTCACCAAATCGATTATAAGAAATGTTTGAACCTACAATACGATATTCTTTCATTAAAATAGAAATACAATATACCTAGACTTCTACTGGCTAAACTACCTTGCGAGCTCGATGAATCTGACCGCGCGCGGAGATTTATTCCACGCAAACACTCGTTTCATCCCGGTCTTGTTTCGCCCCTTTTTCCGGCGCTGCACGCGGAATAAATTAAGCTGGTTAAGTGCGCGCGAGCGTGCTCGAAAAAAATGCAATACGACCGAAGCAATTAAAGTAGGTAAAAAAGCAGGTGGGGGAAGCTGGGGGCAAAATAATGGAGGTCAAGAGTCCGAGGCAAAGGAAGAGGAGTTGACAATTTTAAACCACGAACGTCTTCTTCAATTACGCGAATCGAGGGGTCCACGCACGCGTCAAAAAAGTGTCCAAGGTTTTTTCTGGGCGAGTCCAGTTTTGTACGACAAAGTACGTATATAATACGTACACGTTTTTTCACGGATAATTTAATGCGCGCGAAATACGACGAACGCGAAATTCGCGCTTTCGAATTATTCCCCGTCGCCCGTTGTCTTCTCGTTTCTGGCTAAGGGACACCGGAACATAGCCGAGGGAAAAAGAAGGAGAAATAATAAAGGGAGAGGCAAGAAGTCATCCTTTGAGAAACTTCCCTGCCACGAAGACGTGCGCGCGCGTATTACTTTTTCCTCTGAGGAGCAGTAGTAGCGGGTAGGAGGAAGAGGAGGAGAGTAGAAGAATGGAGGAGCCGAGTGGGCCCGACGCACTTTGTATGGCGATGTGTAATTGGAATTCCGCGACGTCTCAAGATGTTATTTCAAACCGTTTTTCACGTTCAATGTAGCTCATTTCTCACACGCTTTCTTCCGCCCGTGAAAATTGTTTTTCACTCGCGTGTGCCCGTTCTCCCTTATACACCGTAGCAGTGCATTTCAAAGCGCAGAGATGGTATCTCCTCGAACGCTCTGTTTAGTTGTCTACAGGCCACAAACTTACTGATATATATATGTATATACAAACTATGCAACAATTATATCGTACTCCGGTCTAACCTTACCCCTGTGCAAAAAGGAGCGCGCGTACACACGACTGAGAGATAATTCAAGACAACTTTTGCGCGCTCCTCGCATAAATTTCGCGCGAGGGGAGTATAATGCAAGAGCCATGTAAAGAGGAAGACGCGCTGCGGGAGCGAGCTGAGGTAATGGCATCCGCGTGCGCGAGAGAGCCACGTTGCCCGCTGCGTGTAACGACTGCGAGCTTTTTCGGGAGCTAATGATGCGCTTTTAAGTTTAATGCGGAATAGGAAAAAATCGCGTTCTTGCAGTTTCGCCCTCTTTGTACGCTCGAGAAAAATCTTTAGCGCTGTAGTGTTCCGTGCCTTGCAAGATGTTTCAGGAAGTTGTTATTCTTTGACATTATGTGGTATTGAAATATTTTTTATGCGTCGACAAAATTACTGTTCATCTATTTAATCATATTTCCCAGCTTAACGTTGGTGCTTATGAAAAACACGAAAAATTATCCAGTTTACGTAATGTAAAAAGACAAATTTGATTATCCACAGATGTATTTCTTAAAAGATTATTTTCGTATATTTTTAGCACGAATCTTTCAAAGTTTTCTATAAAATAAAATCTTGATATTATTAGTAGAGTGGCATATATATAGTATCCACACTCAGAAAACGATCTTCCTGTAGCAACGAAAATCTGCCTGTTGGAGGAGGATTTCCCGTAAAAATAGGGCCAAGAGGATATCTTCTTATGGAAGGAGGAATTGTTTTGCAACAGGGCATCACGGTTCCTATAGTGGGATGATGATTTTTGGCACAAGGTGAAATTTTTTCGCGCAGGAGGAATCCTTCTTTGCCGCATGAAGATTTTCTCGGGAGGAATTTCATTTCCATACCGAAAGATCGTTTTTCTGAGTGCATATAATTCTTTTTAATGCTAGACGAACTCGGTTACACAATACTGCTGCGACACGTGATACAAAATAGGAAAGAATATAAATTCCTTTTCATCAAGTTCACAGTTAATCCAGCCCAAGCACTTCCAAAAAACCCTATTAATGATCTCACCTTACGCTCTTTTTCTCGCGCGAAAAGACAACGGTACGCGATGTTTTTTGTTACGCTCCCGTACAAGCGACGATTAATCTTCATTATACTTACACGATCTTCTCTAGCTCGCTCGTTCTATAAACGTGGCGAGCTAATCCGCGACGAGACGGTCAACACGCGCGCTATACTCGGCCACTTCAGCCTCCCCCATGAATAACGCGCTCGTGCGCCGAGGGCCATTTTGTCGTCTGCGAAGAGCACAGAGAAAGAGAGACAGTTTATTCAGCGAGATAGATGCGCGTGTGTGAGTGTATATGTGTGAACGCACGGTGAAAACGAGGTTTGCAAGTTTTTTGTAAGAAGGTAGAAAATAGGAGCGTAGGGAGGAGGAGGAGGAAAGACTGTGAGCGTAGCGAGTCGGTCCGTTCGACGAACTGAATTGAAATTAACATAAAATCGAAATGCCGGGAAACTTGGCGCATAAAGAGTCAACTGCCCAACTTTACTGAATAGCTCGCCGAGAGAAAGTCTTACTCTGTCTCTCTTGCCCCCCCTCTAGTTTCTCCTCCCCCTATCCCCTGCGGTCTTGCTTGCTACGCGCACCTTCTCGCTCCCTTTCATGAAGATTTTGCGAAAAAAATACGGAGACAGTTGCATTAAAGGAGAAAGAAAGAAAGAAAGAAAAGCTGCATGATTTTTGCTCGTGAATAAGTTTTTTTTAAGTCAAAATATGAATTCGTTAAAAAATGGTTTTGAACGAAAATTTTCTGTCTAGATTAGTCAACCTGTTCAGGCTCACTCATGGAAAACAATGATCCAAAGCGATGATTTGCAAAACAGCGCATGTCTACCAACAATTCCTCGCTTTACCTATTAACAATCAAAACCGTCATCATGCACACAGCTCCTTCCGAATGCCAAGCAAGAAGAAAGCGGCTCTCCCATTTTTCAGGCGGGCTGTGCCGCCGCGCGCTCGTGCGAAGATCACGTAGCACGATAATGGCCCGGCGCGCCTTATCGTCGCCCTGCGACATTCAAAATCCTCGGCCATTAGTGCGCGTGCAGGTAGAGACGGCGAGGGCACTTACCTCTAGAAGGAAGAGAGCGAGAGAAAGTAAAAAAGGGAGACGAATCGCAGGCGTGGTGGCACAGCACTAGCAGCAGCTCTGATCCGCCAAATTGTCGCGAGGGGGTGGGCTGACAAATCTCCTTCATTTTTTTTTTGGAGGACGTAGGAGGGGAGTGGCGGTATTGGAATGGTTTCTCGTGATTGTGAGTTATTGGAAATGCGGGCGGGCGGGTGATGGGCTGAACGATGCTTGAGGTGTGCGCTGAATTGACAATTTCAAGAGATATTCAATGTAGGCTTTTAGTTCGAATATTAGGGATGTCACTTTCCAGTAACTATATCTGAAGCATAATTGGTTTTTGAAAAATAAGACGATATCTGAATACTGAGATACAACTACGAAAGAAGGGATATCCTTATTCAGAGCTTAGAAAGGCTATTTTCTCGCGATTATTATACTTACCCTGATACTTATTTTGGAAACCGAAGTAAATAAATATTTTACTATATATAAAAATTGACGCGTATATAAATATTTTATAAAACCGAATACATTTTAAAAGCCTCATTCCGAACGTTTGATGAACACGAAATTAAAAATAATTTCGCACCGACTTACCTCCCAGGCAAGGAAAATAATTAGTCTCTTCTCTCGCACTCTCTCGCACGTGTACTTCTCACTTCTCGGCATTTAGTCGCTTGAACCGCGCTAACGAGAGCCTTTCACAGGCGCACGCGGTCTTATTAAATTTGATTCACGAAACGCAAAGAAGACGAGAGAGCGCAGCGGCCGGTCATCCACGAGCGCGCATGCGCTCACGTGTAGCACGCGCGTCTCATCCTTAATTCACGAGCAACGACGAGCGACGCGCTTACTTACGTGCAACTCCCTCTCCTTTTCATATTTCACTTGGCTGCCGCAGCCGACGCCGGCTCTCAGGTGGATTGAGGTGTCGAGGGACAGGACTATTTTGATAAAAAATGTGCAGGAGGCAAATAATAAGGGAATGGAGAGAAAAGGTGAATACTGATGGTGTCCGATCAGTAGAATGCAGGACACGGCGTAAGATAGATGGGGTTAGCATGAAAATTCTAGTTACAGCATAGTACAGTTCCCTTCGGTATCTTGCTATTTACGTGTAATACAACGTCTCCCCCAAAAATGTGCAACATTAACCAGCCGCAAATCCCATCCATACCGAAGGCAAAGACCGCGACCTCAGCCCGGGAAGGGAAAAAGCGTGAATAATTAACGCGCGCTGCTGACGTCCGACAGCACGCGGAGTAAGAATATGCGCGGGCGCGCGCAACGTCTTACCTCGGGGACTCGCCTACTTAGCGCTTTATGACTTATTAAAGTTAAGTCCGAACGCACACGGAAGATCAAAGCATTCGTTCGCGAATGCATGGATTCTCCGGTGCACGGGCGTGGTAACGTATTTAGGGAAAAGATTACATGAGGTTGGATAGAAGATCAACGCTGTTGGTTGAGTTGGGGTCTGTATGTGAGGGAATTATGGATGGTTACTTTGAAAGCACCTCCGATGAAATTTATTAATTGAGTACTACTCCGCCACTGGATTTAACAATAAATTGTTAACATAATTGTTCTTCCGTTTTCAATTCTACTCATTTTGTCTCAAGAATCCTCTAAATTTTAAATATTCTACACTCCACCACAAATCAGGACGAACTGCATTAAGAGATAAGTAACCCATCATCATCATCATCATCATCATCATCATCATCATCACCTCCTATACACTCCCCGTCTATCGCACTTACTACACCCGCGTAAACAAAGAACCATTCACCGTCCCTCAGCCGCATTATAGTTCATTAATCCGCGCTGGCTCCCGCTCGTTCGATATATCCAGCCTCCGGAACAAAGGCGACTTATCGGCCGACGCGCGCGCACCCGACGACAGTCATCGGTCTTCATTACCCACGATGAGGCTTTGACGACGATTCCAGGCGAGTATAGAGACAGGGTGCTGTCAAAGGTGACGTACCCGACGTTGCGAATACGGGGGGGTGGAAGATGGATGACGATTTTTGGGAGAAATTTTTAGGGACAAGGTGTGTGTGGCGAAATTCACGAAATTGTGACACAAGATTGAATGAAAAATTTATTTTACGCTTCGTCATGTAATTTTATAGCAGAAGATGAGCCATAAGAATATACTAGAGTACTGCAGTACAAGCCACAGCAGCGTTACATTTTTACATTCAAAAAATATCACCAAAGCCCATAAAATTTAAAATTCACGCCCCATACATTTATTTTTCCTACTCCTTCCTACCATATAGCCGACGAATTCACTTTACCTTCGTACGCGCTCGCACGGCAATACGCTAAATTAGCCGACGACTAAACCAACGAGAAGCCCTTTTCCCTTTTACCCCGTCCATCTCTCTCTTCTAACCCATGAAACTCGAAAGATAAAAGAAATGGCATACCTACCTCTCCTCGGCCATCTCCTTCAGAATTTCCGCGTAAAAAATTATACACGTAGCCGCGCGCGTGCGAGAACAATACGAACATGGGCGCTCGGCCGGTCTTTTTCCCGCTTCTCTCCTCCTCCTTTACGAGGGAATATTACGGCCAGCAAGAGCAAGTGAGAGAGCGAGAGGGGGATGGGTGTACGATAAGGTCACCTCCGCGTAGCGTATATAAACCCTGACAGCCATAACTTTAACGCGTGGGTGGGTGGGTGATGCAGTTATTCGAGCGGGCATCGAGTCAAAGTGCATATTGTATGGTTTGAAATACGACTGATAGGAGATACAGAGTGTATAGCAGTACAACGACCTGGATTCGTTCGTCTTGTATGAGCTGGCGATAAGGTCGAAGGCTGGCTCTAGCTTCGAGGCGGTTGGTATGACTGATGACGCGCAATAGGGACCGAGTTTGTTTTCTTGATGTCGCGAATCGCTCGCCATTCAGCACGGATTTGCACCGGTACGATAGATGAAAAGAATCCGTCGGAAAGAGGTGTCTTCTGTCGCGGTACACATAATTGCAGAATAGCAGGAGGGGACTATCTGGCCCGGGGATCGAAGTTATATCGGCTAGCCGGCGGTAAGCGCGTTTGCATGTTAATGAGCTTTTACGCTTAACAAGAATTTTTCTAAAAACATGCCCTCTTTCTCAAAAGGAAAACGTGCGATAAGCCAGCAACAGCCAGCCACTGGCGTCGGCTCTGCATTCGTTAAATAAATAGATTGTACCCGCGATACCCGCGCGCGAGTTTCTCAAGAAGCAGTTTTATCATTCAATCGGCCCTCGACTCCATTAAACCCTCCCGCGCGCTTTGCCAGGCCGAATTCACCCCTCGGCAAGACTACGAACAAAGGCAATTAAAGGCATTTCCCGGAGTCTCTACTCGCGCGTCCTCATAAATTCCGTCTCTCTCTCTCTCCCTCCTCCAGACAAATTAGCGGAGACCGCTCGCTCGTGCACTTACCTATATCTACCTACCAACTAACCCCCCGGCGTAATTTAGCGTGCCAGCGAGCGAGAGTCGATTTACGGGACGATCGAAAATGTTTTCCGAGGCCGATTATTCCGTCTGCGCGAAATTAAATAGATCGGCTGTGCATGCCTGTGCGCGTGTGTGGGTGTAAGGAGAGGGACAATTTGGGAGGAGGGAGCGCGTGACTGATAATGTGGTCGTAAGACGGATGGCAACGAGGGCGAGCAAGCGGGAGAGAGGCGCCTTTTAGGTGAGGGTGGCAATTCAGGATGGGCTGAAGTGTTTTATAAAGATTGAGGAGAGCCGCGAGGATAGCTCATCGTTTAGTTGAAAAATTATGCTGTTAGGGTACTCATAGGACCAGAAAGAGCAAAAGAGAGAGAGAGAGAGAGAGAGAGAGAGTTTTATCGGCGGCTATTACGTGCTGGTGCGGTGGCGATGCAAAAAGTCGAGCTTTCGGGGTTCAATTTTCTTCGGTTGGGGTTTACGGACGTAGAAAGAATGGAGACCCCTTACTTGTAAAAGTGAGTATTATTCGACAATTTTTAGATATTTCAGTGTATTCCGAAGACTGAGAGCTACATATTTCTCAATTCCAACAAATAGGTATGCATTTCATTACTCACAATCTCCCAAGTACTAGCATTACGACGGCAGCCTCGATACTCACCTGAAACAGAGAGAAAAAGACGTAACAATAAGCGATTTATAAAAACGACACAGCAGCAGCGACTGGAATATAATAAAGCGAGCGCTAGCGTACGCGGAAAATTTTACGCTCGCGGTGGTAACGTTAGGTCGCCAGAAAATATTCTCGTAAAATTTTAAGACGCGCGGCCGACGCCTCTTCGTATGCGCGCATGAATTCCGAACGGATAAAGGCCAGACCAGAGTCACGCGCTTTGCATTTCGCACGAGGCTATATGTTGCCGTTGTTATCGGCGTCCCGGGATTTTACGTCGCGTGCGAGCATAGCTACTGGAAAAAGGCGCTAACGGCCGGATCTCGAGTATGTCATTGCGAGAGAGTGTTAATGGTGATTATGGCTGTAGGGATGGACGTTCCGTCGTTACGGTTTTGTTTTTTAGAGAGAGGAAACGGCTGCTCGAAGTGGAATAGCATTAGTACAATGGCGACGCGTCGATATCGTCCGTTTATTTGAACATATGATTAAAATTAAAAACCCTCTTTGAGCATAAAGTTTCTAGTATCATAGGAACCGACAAAAAATACTCGAAAGCGTAAAATTTTTCGCCGAAACCACGTTGAGCCTCTCACGAGAGCCGCGGCAAAATGGATCGCTTTAATTCATTTTAGAGCCCGTACGGAAGTAGTGCTGGCGCCGAGTGTTTGATAAACACAGGCGCATCGAGCATCGCGAGAGAAGATTTTTGCGATAATAGCGCTCCCTTGCACGCGCACGCGTGTGTAATTTCAGCGCGGCAAGGCGAGTGTATGCGCACGGTGTTTTTTTCGAATTGATGCAGGGAGAGGAATTTTTCAACAGATATGGTAGAGGTGCAACGAACGATTTAGTAAAGTACAGTCATTTTCGGGACGAAGGGAGGAAGTGAAGTGGAGGAGAGAGGCTAAATGCAGAGAGAACGAGTGAGTGAGCAGTTTAATGCGATATTTTTTCATGTGGTTTTGGGAGGATTTCAGGGCAGCGTGGGAGATGCTGGAGGTTGTTTCGGGTTTTGCATTTTCATGTAAACATAGGGGTCTAGTTAGAGTTTTCATTCTCAGAAGTAATTAAGATATTAGAAATAGAGAATTTGATAAAATCTAAAATGAGCTGGAATTTCAATTTAACTTTTATCTCCGACCCTACGTTATGGAATGATGATATAAATTATAACATTGAAATATTTATAGTAGTTTTTTACTTAAATTTTTTTGCTTGCAAATGGCAAATAGCAATGAAAATGCAATGATCGCAATATTATTCTTCAGTACCATATGTCTAATTATTCCACAAGTCATATCAGCCCTTTACGAACAGGACATGCTGCTATCAAGATTATCAGTTTCTCCCAACAACATTATGTCATTATCATTCAAGTAGATAAATCGCTCAGCACCCTCACCCATCCACCCTTCTCCAACAAAAGCAAGCCCCACTCCTCGTGCTCCTCCATCTAAAAATGAACGCGATCGCCTGTATCCCTCCTCCCCTATTTTCCTTCCGGCGCATTAAGCCGCAAAGCATCGGGGCCGGCCGTACACAATATTCCTCGGCCGATATGGCGCTCGATGTTTGCCCGGCGAATGATCCCCGGTGAAGAAGCCGCGCGAGGACGATATTCGGTGGAGAGATGGCTTTAGGTGCAAACAACGCTACGTACGTGTGCGTGCGCCCGCGGCCGCGCGTGTGTGCGTGGGGTGGATGGAGGCACTGACCGCTAAACCCGTCGAGGAGAGAAAGGAGGAAGGCGAGGTAGAGAGGCAAAAGAGAGAACAGCAGCTCCGACAGCCTATCAGTTGCTGATTATTATGTCAGGAGGGTTTGCCTGTTTTCTTTTTTAAGGCTGCGACATATGGATTGTATTTGTAGATTTCAGTTGGGAAGAGTATTTTAATACATAAATGGTTTTGAAATATGTAAATTTTGTTGAAGTCATTTTTGTGGGCAAAAGATTTTTCTAAAATAAACACGATCTAGTAGATTATATAAGCACATGGAAGAACAATTTTTTTTCAGTGCTTTAGATTTGAAGAAAATTCAACGACGATCTACCAGACAAGGCTTTGGCAACACTTATAAATCAAGGACTCACTTTTTCAAGTCAGAATTAAACAATCCACATTCAAAATCTCCTACTCCCCCCGCCCCCCCAACAACCGCTTTTTCAGCCAACACCCGCATCCATATACCTTTCGTCCATCACCATTCACATTACACTCCCTTCCGCTCGCCCTCTCTCTCCGACCATCTCCCTCTTTCTCCCTCTCTGTCGTCGAAAACAGACAAGGACGGCCGAGCCGGCCAGACAACCGATTTCCCTCCCCCTCCGAAAGAGACGCGGTGAATATAGCCTCTCTCTCTCTCTCTCTCTCTCTCTCTCTCCCATCCCCTCGACGTATACACACGTACGCGAGCGGCTGGTCAGCCGATTGGCCCGCTGCCAGCGATCCCTAACGACGCTCGCGGAATGGAAGGAGACGGCGGCGGCAGAGCAGGGGGGAGGCAAGCGAACCTGCCGAAGATAACGAAATGAGGGAGGGAGGGACGGTGTGCGGCGGTCGATGACCGAGATCGAAAATTTCTGTCTGTCATGTGTCTGAGGGTGAGCTTGGGAGATGACAGGGCGAGCGGACCTTGAAGAGTTGAGAAGGAAGACCCTGGCTGGATGGGTGTCGTGATCAGGAAATTTTTTTAGATACTCGATAACTAACAGACGAGTCCAATTTATCTATGCATTTTACACGGTTGGGCATACATGATAACCCAGCGCTCTCTCCCCCTCTCTCTTTCTCTCTATCATCCTCCTTTCGAGACGTGCCAGAAAGCAGATACAATCCCGGTATATCGCTTTTCACGGCTCTTGAATGCGGAGCGCGCCTTCGGGGATATCTATAGAGACAATGGGCTGCCCTTTTTATTCCCTATACCTACCCTCATCGCACGGGTGATCATGTTAGCCTTCCTATCGATAGGTGAGGGAGCCGAGTGTAGCTTTTCATGCCAGTTCAAAGTAGGATGTATTTTAGAAGGAAGGGGAACAGTTTGCATTACCCCAAGACATGCAGAACCACGAGACGGTGGCAACAACGGGCCCGCAATTACTCGAGATTTCGATTCGGCGCGTCCAATTTCCCGGCGGGTACTATCTCACCTCTCTCGCTCGAAAAAGGAAAGCAGCAGCAGCAGCAGCAGCGCTGGTGGCGGCGGTGGCGGCGCAAGAAACGAACGGTATAAACCAGGGTTAAGCGGGAGGTTGGCTAAGGCAGGGCCAGAGAAAATTTTCGGTGCGCGCACCTAAGGTTACCTCCCCCCGAGAATGAATCTCGCGGTCGCGTGGCTTGGCCAGCGTCCCGGCTTTTTACGTGGGGAATTTAAATTAGATACAGGGGGAATTCGGGGGAGGAAGGTGGTGCCTTATTTCGGGGCCACTTTATTTCGGCGCTGCGAATGCACGACTCGCCGGGGAAATTGCTCTGCGGCTTCGAATCTCTCTCTCTCCCTCTCTCTCTCTCTTTCTCTCTCACCATAGTTCCATCCTATAATCTCTTTTGTTCTGCTCTTTCGTCCGCTCGCTCCCCGTTTTTCGCTGATCTTTTTCTCTCTCTCCCTCTCTCGGTGGCGGTGGTGGTAGTGGTTTTTTGCCGGCAGTACACGATTTCTTTTTTAGCTGGTGGGAGGGAGAAAAGGGGGTGAGGCTGCAACAGCTCTGTCAGAAGATTTTGGATGGGAGGGTAATTGTTGCACGCGAGGGAAAAAAAATCGCGGTTCGCGAGGTGGAGCGCGCGAACTGAGTCTTCTGATAGAATTCAGCTGCTATTATCTCGAACACAGGCAGAGCTGGTTTTTCGAATTTAGAATATATTTTGAGCGTGATATGTTTCGCTCCCCCCTTTTTTTTGTTTTAAAAAATACAAAGGATATTTAATGCGAAAATCTCGATATATCGCGAGAATTTTACCGGCCCCTGGCACATTTCCAAACTTTTTCCATTTCCCGATATTGCATTTTAAATTTTAAAAGCCATCAAAAAATCCGCGGCGCATACGTTTATTTTTTGAATTTCTATTTTAAATTCAGAAAATCAATCGGAACATTCGGCAAAACACACATCTCTCGTAGATACCAAACGCCCCTGCGGTGGGAATATAGTTTTTTTTCGCGATGAATATACAATTGTTGGAAAAACTTTCATTATATATTTCAAATTATCATACTGAATGAAACATAAGATAATAGTTATAATTACATTCTACGATTTTTGTACCATTTTATAAGGCTAGAATCAAAACCCTTACTTGTTATGAATAATTATAAAAGAATAATAACAATGACAAGTATAACAACTAATCAATAACTTCGTCTTTTACAAATATTCACCATAGCGTTTATTAGGAGTTATTTTTATACACATGAACGTAACACCTCCGTTTAAAACCTCCAGTAGCATTTTTTCTGACAATTATTTTTTCCCTCGCGAAGCGCATCGCAGTCGGCCGGAAAAAAGCGTTGAATATACTATATCGCGCTTGCGCAGCCTATCCCTCCCCATCCGATCATCCTTCCGGGCAGCGCGCGACACATCGTCACACACGCGCCCGATGACGACGAGATTCGCGAGCAGCAGCAGCAGCAGCGTAAAGTAATTACAGCGCGCGCCGGCTGTGCTCCCATCGGACGTGACGCGCGCGCGCGTCGCGATTTCATCGGCAACGGGTAGCAGCGTTCGACGGGAATTATATTCTCGGGCGTGTGCGAATTACCAGGACGCGCGCTCGCCTCGTCCCAACGGACGACGACGACGACGACACACATACACAAATACACACACGTGTGGGTGTGTGTGAGAGAGTGGGGAAAAATCCCCAGCGCGCGATGATCGCGAAATTACGCGCGGCCGGCCGCGTTTTTGCCGCGCTTGGGGACGGGTCGTAGTCGTCGACGGTGGAGTTGTCGGAATATGGCCTGCAGATTTTTTCAAAGGGGAGGAGGAGAGTGAGATTGAAATGTGGCTGGGACGCGTGCGATTGTTTTTGGAGGCTGGCTGAAAGAATGGTAGTTTGGCAAATTTTTTCTCGAGTTAGTTTATAATGCTGTCTTTAGGCTGATTTGTAGGTCGATACAAAATTAATTTGATTGGGTTGCAATTTCAGAATACGGACCCTGGGGTATAGCAAAAAGTATGAATTCCACGATTTCACTCAATTAAATTAGTTGTCCTGCTGTGGCAGCTGTAGGTACAAGCTACCAATCAAATAACTACCCTAAAGTAATCAAACTAATGAAACCGAAGAACCGTTTCCACTCTACCAATCCATCGGAACAACATCTACTCCCGAAGATATCGTCACTCTATCTATCGACTTTGCTAAAAGCCGCACCTCTCCCGTAATCCCGCGTTCTAAAAATCGCCTGACAAAAGCCCAATCAATCCCTCGCGCTCTGGAAAAGCCATTGAATTAATTACTTACGCAAGCACAAAACCAACTCCACGATGGAAGAAATCCTCCAGAAAAGTTTCTCCGTCATGCAAAAAAACTCGCGCAATCGATCGCGGAAAATCCTATACGTATTCTCTCGTTAGAAACGAAGATTAATGACGCGAGCGCGAGTGCTAAATCGAGCGAAAAAATAAGAATGCTGAGTGGTAGGGGGAGAGGAAAGAAGAGTTTTCGATCGAGAAGAGGGAGGAGAAGACATGTATTATGTATGCCGAATAAATAGATCGAGCAAGCTCGAGTGAGCGAGCGAGCAGAGACTTTCCGATGAATTGTAAACGCCGAAATTTAATTGTTGACGATACAGAGAACGGATTTAAGCGGGACTCTCTTGGCTTCACAGAAGTGACGAAGAATATCGCTTGGATAGTTTTGTGGAGTTTGGAAATTGTATTGCTTTTTGAATATTGTGCAGCTGTTACTAGAGATGCATGATATTTCAAGGTAACGCTTTTATCGTGTACCATACTTTTATACAAAAAGGAAATCGAAAGAGTTTTTGCAAGAGCATGAGCGTGACTCTGACATCGCTAGATTCTTCAAACTGCTAAGAAAACCGAAAACTCAAGGGCCTCATCTAATAAGATTTGGCCAAGGAGAACGGCAGAATGGGTGTAAACCTAAGTGCTGGGCAGTACGTCTCTCAGAAGAGCCGATCGCCCACCCCACCACATAGACATAGTCATAGACATACAAGTCGATTCAATAGTATCCTTCAGTAGATATAATTAAAATATCAATTATATATATACTTTTACTGTTACGCCGATCTGTATAAGAAAAGATTTTTTAAATATTAAGTTTTACACAACGCGATATAAATATTTGATTAATTTACATCAAAATCATCATGCAGCTTTGAATGTTAACAAACCAATTAGATCTCAATGCCCTCTAAACTCTCCGAAAAAGAAAGTAATTATTATGACTCGATAGCTATAAAGCCAACCTCTACTACCATTCCTCTCCATCTTCACTTCCCCGAAGAAAAATGGAAATACCGTAATAGCCGCTGCGCGCGAGGAAACGCAGGAAGGAAATCGAAGAGCGAATGCGAACGCGCGGGCGAGCGAGCGCAAAAAGGAAAGAGCACGGCCGGCTAAAGTGTCCTTCGGAGGCAATAGAGCGAAAGCAAACGGTCCTACGGCGAACATATTGCCCCCCTTCTACTCCCGTCGCCAGAGGAGGGCAAATGCACGGTAATACGAGAGAGAGAGAGAGAGAGAGAGAGAGAGAGAAACTTCGGACGACGGCGTTTCTCGAGGATAAATCGCCGATGGAGAAACTCGCGGACGCGAGGAAAACTTACTCGTATAGGCCGCAGCGCGTGCAGGGGGAGGGGCGTGGTGTATTTTTTGGCCGACGTGCGCAGAGTCAGCGTTTTGGAGAGACGGAGGACGGGGGAATGCAAAGTTGCCGGATGCGTTTAGAGGACGAGGGAAGTGCGTGTGAAGTGGGAGGCTCGGAGGCCTGCGGTATTTCTCTTTTTATCGTGCAAGTTTTATTTTTAACAATACACGATTTGAGCACTTGAGGAAAGTTTCCTACAATAATTTATCAACAGAAGACTATGGGGAGTATATTTTCTTGGTATACAATTGGATTGATTTTAAGGAGAAATCATCGCGCTACGTGCTACATGATACGTTGCGACGTACATATAATATATATTACACGATTGGCTTCCTGCCACACGGAACAACTTTTTCCGCGCGACTTCGAGGCTGCGTAAAGAATGGCCCTCATGCCAAAAAATATTTTCTCCCATCTCAAACCCTTCGTCCGAAATATAACCCGACTATACCCCCGCTTTACGAGAAATCCCACAATCTCCTCTAAAATCCCAAACGAAAAAAAAGAAACCATTCCCCTTACCTAGAGAAAAGGGGACGGAAGAATGTTCCTCCTTAGCATAACGACTTCTGCGCGTATCGTCGGCTGCTGCTCCGCGGAGAATTGAGAAATCGCGCGGCTGTTTTGATTAGGAACATTCGGATGCGGCCACCCAGGCTATTAGCCGCCCCCCTTTGATTCTCGCGGGACCATCTCGTCGCGCGAGTTTCGCGCACTTTGGTCCGAGGGGGTTAATTGACCTTTGCTCCGCGGCATAGTTGTTGTAGTTTCAAGTTTTTAGTCGCTGTTATTGTTGCTACGGATAGTGCGCGAGTGTTGTGATTTGGTTTTGTGGCGCGGACTTGATTAACACAGTGAATTCGGCAAAGTTAGGTTTATGTCTGCGTTTGTTTGGTGCCTTGTTTCTGCTGTTTTCGTTATGGGATGTTAATAAAGCTTACTTTTCTGGAATAATATATTTTGTCAGCCACTTGGTGATTTGATGTGATCTAAGACCGACCTTATCTTATCACTTATCAATTTATTTAATAGACCAGAAAATATCCATCCTAGTATTTGTACTTGATATACCCAACAGCACAGTCTTCGTACAGTTAACATTTCAAATAATTTTATTTTAACCGCAGGTAGCTGACATATCGTCCCAGGATACAACTAACTCCTTCTTACCATACTAAAATTCTACCATCTTTTTTTTCACATCTATTTAACGTTCCTCTCCATCTTAATAACTCGACACAAGTATCCACATAAACACCGTCCAACTCCGGCATTCCTATTAAAAACCCACGTGCAGCCGCTAAAATCACTCGCGTAGCCGCGCACTTACCCTCCATGCGCGCGCGCGCGTATTAAAAATTTCCAAAGCTCGATTAACTTCCGCGGCGAAAGTTTTCAGCGTAGCTGAATTTTTCAGGGCTCGGATAAATCCCGCTCAACAAGTTCGCGGGACAGCCCGAGAAAGGGGTTCTCTCTCGCTTTCTCGTTAGGACAGCGCGGATTCTGCGGTTGCGGTGACTTCCGCGGAATGTCGGTTCGACTTAATATTTCATGCGCAGATTGAGTGGTACATTGCAAATTTTTTTTTTAAACTTAACTTCAATGTCTAGTTCTGACTTTGTTGATTTTGAATTTCGGCCGTTTATTTAAAATTAGCTATG